>JAKCOZ010001066.1:0-23181 GCA_022605955.1 Rallus limicola
CCCTGAGCACCCCCTTCCCACCCCCCCACCCTTGAGGGGGTGTCCCCTCCTCTTCTGATGTCCCCAAGATGCTCCTCAAACGTCCCTCAGGTCTCCTTGTCCCTCAAGACCTTGAAGATTGACCCCCCCCAACCCCCAAAACTCATGTCCCCCCCCCAAAACTGTGTCCCCCACCCCAAAACCTGTGTCCCCCACCCCAAAATGAGCCTGTACCCCCCCCAAATACGTGCTGTCCACCCCCCTTGGTGTCCCCAAGATGCTCCTCAAACGTCCCTCTGGTCTCCTTGTCCCTCAAGACCTTGAAGATTGACCCCCCCCCAACCCCCAAAACTCATGTCCCCCCCCAAAACTGTGTCCCCCACCCCAAAACTGTGTCCCCCACCCCAAAATGAGCCTGTACCCCCCCCAAATACGTGCTGTCCCCCCCCACCTTGGTGTCCCCAAGATGCTCCTCAAACGTCCCTCTGGTCTTCTTGTCCCTCAAGACCTTGAAGGATTGACCCCCCCCCAACCCCCAAAACTCATGTGTCCCCCCAAAACTGTGTCCCCCACCCCAAAACTGTGTCCCCCACCCCAAAATGAGCCTGTACCCCCCCAAATACGTGCTGTCCCCCCCCCACCTTGGTGTCCCCAAGATGCTCCTCAAACGTCCCTCTGGTCTCCTTGTCCCTCAAGACCTTGAAGATTGACCTGTGTCCCCGCCCCCAAACTCATGTCCCCCCCCAAAACTGTGTCCCCCACCCCAAAACTGTGTCCCCCACCCCAAAATGAGCCTGTAACCCCCCCAAATACGTGCTGTCCACTCCTCTTGGTGTCCCCAAGATGCTCCTCAAACGTCCCTCTGGTCTCCTTGTCCCTCAAGACCTTGAAGATTGACCTGTGTCCCCCACCCCAAAACTGTGTCCCCCACCCCAAAATGAGGCCTGTAACCCCCCCCAAATACGTGCTGTCCACTCCTCTTGGTGTCCCCAAGATGCTCCTCAAACATCCCTCTGGTCTCCCCTGTCCCTCAAGACCTTGAAGATTGACCCCCCCCCCAACCCCCCAAAACTCATGTGTCCCCCCAAAACTGTGTCCCCCACCCCAAAACTGTGTCCCCCACCCCAAAATGAGCCTGTAACCCCCCCAAATACGTGCTGTCCACTCCTCTTGGTGTCCCCAAGATGCTCCTCAAACGTCCCTCTGGTCCTTCTTGTCCCTCAAGACCTTGAAGATTGCCCTGTGTCCCCGCCCCCCAAACTCATGTCCCCCCCCAAAACTGTGTCCCCCCACCCCAAAATGAGCCTGTACCCCCCCCCCAAATACGTGCTGTCCCCCCCCACCTTGGTGTCCCCTCCTCTTCTGATGTCCCCAAGATGCTCCTCAAACGTCCCTCAGGTCTTCTTGTCCCTCAAGACCTTGAAGATGCCCTGTGTCCCCCGCCCCCAAACTCATGTCCCCCCCAAAACTGTGTCCCCCACCCCCAAAATGAGCCTGTACCCCCCCCAAATACGTGCTGTCCCCCCCCACCTTGGTGTCCCCTCCTCTTCTGATGTCCCCAAGATGCTCCTCAAACGTCCCTCAGGTCTACCTGTCCCTCAGGACCTTGAAGATTGACCCCCACCCCCCAAAACTCATGTGTGTCCCCCCCAAAACTGTGTCCCCCACCCCAAAACTGTGTCCCCCACCCCAAAATGAGCCTGTGTCATGTGTCCCCCCCCCCCTCCTTGGTGTCCCCAGGGCTACGAGGTCCATGTCACCCCCGGCGTCCGCCCGGAGCCCAGCACATGAAGGACATTGTCACCTGCAGCGGTGGCACCTTCCTGCCCACCCTGCCCCACGTTTATGGGGTGAGGGGGGCACATTTTGGGGGGGGGGGGAGGGGGGGGATTTTGGGGGGGGGGTGGAGATGTCCCCAGAGCCACCTTGGGGGGGGGACACCAAGGGTTGGGGGTGTCCTGAAGCCATTGGGGAGGTTCAGGAGGCATCTGGGGGGGGTTCAGGTGGCATCTGGGGGGGGGGGTTCAGGAGGCATCTGGGGGGGGGTTCAGGTGGCATCTGGGGGGGTTCAGGTGGCATCTGGGGGGGGGGTTCAGGTGGCATCTGGGGGGGGGTTCAGGAGGCATCTGGGGGGGGGTTCAGGTGGCATCTGGGGGGGGGTTCAGGTGGCATCTGGGGGGGGGTTCAGGAGGCATCTGGGGGGGGTTCAGGTGGCATCTGGGGGGGGGTTCAGGTGGCATCTGGGGGGGGGTTCAGGAGGCATCTGGGGGGGGTTCAGGAGGCATCTGGGGGGGGTTCAGGTAGGGGAGGGGTCCTGGGAGGGGAGGGGGGGGGGGGCACAGTTTGGGGGGGGGGTAGTGAGGAGGGGGGGGGGGAATTGGGGGCTGGGGGTGGGTCCCAGTGCCCTGGGGGGTTACTGAGGGGGGGGGGGGGGTGTCCCAGTTTGGGAGGGGGGGTTCTGGGTGGTGGTAGGAATTGGGTGCTGGGGGGGGGGTCCCAGTTTGAGGGGGGGGTGGAGGGGGGGGTGTCCTGGGTGGGGGTGGCAATTGGTGCTGGGTGGGGGGGTGGATCCCAATTTGGGGGGTGGGGGGGGTGGAGGGGGTGTCCTGGGTGGGGGTGGCAATTGGGTGCTGGGGGTGGGGGGGGTGGATCCCAGTTTGGGGGGGGGGGATGTGGGGGTGGTAATTGGGTGCTGGTGGGGGGGTGGAGCCCAGTTGGGGGGGGGGGGGGGTGTGGGGGGGTGTGTCCTGGGTGGGGGTGGCAATTGGGTGCTGGGGTGGGGGGGGTGGATCCCAGTTTGGGGGGGGGGATGTGGGGGTGGCAATTGGGGTGCTGGGTGGGGGGGTGGAGCCCAGTTTGGGGGGGGGGGGGGGTGTGGGGGGGGGGTGTGTCCTGGGTGGGGGTGGCAATTGGGTGCTGGGGTGGGGGGGGTGGATCCCAGTTTGGGGGGGGGGGGGTGTCCTGGGTGGGGGTGGCAGTTGGGTGCTGGGGTGGGGGGGTGGATCCCAGTTTGGGGGGGGGGGGTGTCCTGGGTGGGGGTGGCAATTGGGTGCTGGGTGGGGGGGTGGATCCCAGTTTGGGGGGGGGGGTGTCCTGGGTTGGGGTGGCAATTGGGTGCTGGGGGTGGGGGGTGGGGGGGGGGTGGGGTCCCAGTTTGGGGGGGGGGTTGTGTGTGGGGGAGGGGGGGTGTCCCTGGGTGGGTCCCAGTTTGGGGGACTGGTCTCCCATGAACCCAAGGGGTGCTGAGGGTGATATTTGGGGGGTGGGGGTGGGGATAGACCCCCAAATGACCTTCCCCCCCACCCCAAATTAACCCCCCCACCCCCTTTCTTCTCCCCCCCCCCCCCCCTCCCAGCCCCGGCGCTTGGTGATCTCGTGCGTGGGGGACGCTGGGTGCTGGGGGCCGGCGCTGGGTGCCCACCTGCCCCCTGGTGTCACCCGAGCTGCTGCTGACCGGGGTCCTGAGGGCAGCGCCTGGAGCTCCGCCCCTTCCTCCTCCCCACCCCCACTCCCCCCCCCCCCCCAACCCCCCTCCCCCAAAACCAGAGGGGGTCACCCTGCGCCGGAGACAACCCCCCAGGGGAACCCCCCGGGAACCCCCCAGGTGACCCCTCCCAGGTGACCCCCCCTCAGGGGACCCCCCCCAGGGGAATCCCCAGGGAACCCTCCAGGGAATCCCCAGGGGAACCCCCCGGGGGAACCCCCCGGGAACCCCCCAGGTGACCCCCTCCCAGGTGACCCCCCCCTCAGGGGAACCCCCCCCAGGGGAACCCCCAGGTGACCCCCCCCAGGGGAACCCCCCAGGGGGAACCCTCCAGGGAACCCCCAGGGGAACCCCCAGGTTGACCCCCAAGGTGACCCCCCAGGGGAACCCTCCAGGGGAACCCCCTGGGGGAACCCTCCAGGGAACCCCCAGGAGAACCCCCCCAGGGAACCCCCCAGGTGACCCCCCCCCAGGGGACCCCCCAGGGGAACCCTCCAGGGGAACCCCCAGGTGACCCTCCCAGGGAACCCCCCAGGGGACCCTCCCAGGGAACCCCCAGGGGAACCCTCCAGGGAACCCCCCAGGGGACCCCCCCGAGGGGAACCCTCCAGGGAACCCCCCCAGGTGACCCCCCCAGGGGAACCCTCCAGGGGACCCCCCCCCCCCAGGGGACCCCCCCGAGGGGAACCCTCCAGGTGACCCCCCCCTCAGGTGACCCCCCCTCAGGGGAACCCCCCAGGGGGAACCCCCTGGTTGACCCCCCAGGTGACCCCCCCAGGTTGACCCCCCAGGAGATGCCCCCAGGGAACCCCCCCGGCGCCCCGTGGTGCCCCCCCACCCGCTAATAAAGGGGTTTGGCAGATGTGGGGGTGTTGGGGGTTTTTTTTTGGGGGGGGGGGGGGGATCAAAACCCCTTTAGGGACCCCTCATGGGGGCACCAAGAACCCTTGGGGACACCAGGAACCACCCATGGGGACACCAGGAACCACCCATGGGACACCAGGAACCCCTTGGGGACACCAGGACTCCTTGGGGACACCAGGAACCACCCGTGGGGACACCAGGAACCCCGTGGGGACACTAAGAACCACCCATGGGGACACCAGGAACCACCCATGGGGACACCAAGAACCCCTTGGGGGACACCAGGACTCCTTGGGGACACCAGGAAACCACCCATGGGGACACCAGGAACCCCGTGGGGACACTAAGAAACCACCCATGGGGACACCAGGAACCCCTTGGGGACACCAGGAACCACCCATGGGGACACCAAGAACCCCGTGGGGACCCAAGGAACCCCTTGGGGACACTAGGAACCACCCATGGGGACACCAGGAACCCCTTGGGGACACCAGGAACCACCCGTGGGGGACACCAAGAACCCTTTGGGGACACTAGGAACCACCCATGGGGACACCAGGACTCCTTGGGGACACCAGGAACCACCCTTGGGGACACCAGGAACCACCCACAGAGCCACTTTAGGGGGGGACACGTCCAGGACACGTGTTATGGGGGTGACACCAGCAGTGACATGTGGGTGAGGAGGGGACACCAGCTGGGGACAAAGGGACACCAGGGGGGGACAATGAGACACCAGGGGGGGACAAAGGGACACCAGGTGGGTGACAAAGGGACACCAGGTGGGGACAAAGGGACACCAGGGGGGGATAATGAGACACCGGGGGGGACAAAGGGACACGAGGTGGGGACAAAGGGACACCAGGTGGGGACAAAGGGACACCAGGGGGGTGACAAAGGGACACCAGGACCACAGGGGTGACATGTCGATGCCACCGGTCCCCCCCGCTGAGGCCACCATCCTGTCACTGCTGTCCCTGAGGGGTTTGCAGCAGCTCCAGGAGGGTGACGGTGGCATCTTGGCGCTGTTGGGTCACTTCCTTGACCTTGGTGACATCGGGGACACCCTGAAGCAACAGGTTTCTGGGGCAAACTGCAGCGTCCCCAGGAGGTGACGATTGATCAGGTGGGTGCTGGCGTCCCACAGCTGCCCTGCCACCCCCCACCGCCGCCACCAGCTCCTCGGGGACACCAGGGCCACCACCAGCCATGGTGGCCACCATGTCCTCGATGGCCTTGAGGTGACACCGCAGGCGGCGATAGAAACCGACGACGCCGTGACAGGCGGCCACCAAACACCCCAGGAGGGTGACAGCCACCTCAGCCTGTTGTCCCCACCCCTTGGCATCCACGGAGGCCACCCAAACCTTCATCGCCTCCTCGACGGCCTTGGTGGCTTCTAGAAACCCCTGGGTGGCCTTGGCCACCCGCGCCTCGTGCTCCTCCAGCGCCGATGTCACCTTGTCGGGCTCTGACGCCACCGGGAGGCTCTGGGTGGCCACCACCAGCTCCTGGAGCGCCCAGCGGCTCTGGGCCACCTTCTTCTGCAGGTCACCCAGGTCCACCGTGGCGGTGGTGGCCGCAGCGGTGGCCGTGGTCTCACAGGCGTCCCTCAGGCTCTCGGTGGCACCGGCCACCCTGGTCCAAGCGCCCTCCAGCGACGTCACCTCCCCCTGCCACTCCGAGACCTCGGCGGCCACGTTGTCCCATCCCCCTTTCGTGGCGGCCCCCGGTGACCCTGGGGTTGTCCCCATGGTGGTGGCCAGGGCCTGGCGGAGCCAGGTGACATCGTGGTGACAGTCACCCCAGGGCCCTGCGGACCTCCATGGCCAAGGCCACCAGGCCAAGCCGCAGCCGCTGCTCCGGCACGGCCAAGGGGGACGTCGGTGCGCGGTGGCACCCAGCTTACCCAAGGTGGCCACCACGGTCACCAGCGGCGTCAGGAGCACTGAGGACACCTGGGGACACAGCAAAGGGGGCGGGTGGTGGCCTCTGTTGTCCCCAAATTGGGGTCCCTCAGTCCCTCAGTGTCCCCTGATGTCCCCAAACTGGGGTCCCTCAGTCCCTGGTGTCCCCTGATGTCCCCAAACTGGGTTCCCTCAGTGTCCCCTGATGTCCCCAACTGGGTCCCTCAGTCCCTGGTGTCCCTCAATGTCCCCAAACTGGGGTCCCTCAGTCCCTGGTGTCCCCTGATGTCCCCAAACTGGGGTCCCTCGGTGTCCCCTGATGTCCCCAACTGGGTCCCTCAGTCCCTGGTGTCCCTCAATGTCCCCAAACTGGGGTCCCTCAGTGTCCCTCAATGTCCCCAACTGGGTCCCTCAGTCCCTGGTGTCCCCTGATGTCCCCAAACTGGGGTCCCTCAGTGTCCCTCAATGTCCCCAACTGGGTCCCTCAGTCCCTGGTGTCCCCTGATGTCCCCAAACTGGGTTCCCTCAGTGTCCCCTGATGTCCCCAACTGGGTCCCTCAGTCCCTGGTGTCCCTCAATGTCCCCAAACTGGGGTCCCTCAGTCCCTGGTGTCCCCTGATGTCCCCAAACTGGGGTCCCTCAGTGTCCCTCAATGTCCCCAACTGGGTCCCTCAGTCCCTGGTGTCCCCTGATGTCCCCAAACTGGGGTCCCTCAGTGTCCCTCAATGTCCCCACCTGGGTCCCTCAGACCCTGGTGTCCCCTGATGTCCCCAAACTGGGGTCCTACAGTCCCTGGTGTCCCCTGTTGTCCCCAAACTGGGGTCCCTCAGTCCCTGGTGTCCCCTGATGTCCCCAAACTGGGGTCCCTCAGTGTCCCCTGATGTCCCCAACTGGGTCCCTCAGTCCCTGGTGTCCCCTGATGTCCCCAAACTGGGGTCCCTCAGTGTCCCTCAATGTCCCCAACTGGGTCCCTCAGTCCCTGGTATCCCCTGATGTCCCCAAACTGGGGTCCCTCGGTGTCCCTCAATGTCCCCAACTGGGTCCCTCAGTCCCTGGTGTCCCCCGATGTCCCCAAACTGGGGTCCCTCAGTCCCTGGTGTCCCCTGATGTCCCCAAACTGGGGTCCCTCAGTCCCTGGTGTCCCCTGATGTCCCCAAACTGGGGTCCCTCAGTGTCCCCTGATGTCCCCAACTGGGTCCCTCAGTCCCTGGTGTCCCCTGATGTCCCCAAACTGGGGTCCCTCAGTGTCCCTCAATGTCCCCAACTGCGTCCCTCAGTCCCTGGTGTCCCCTGATGTCCCCAAACTGGTGTCCCTCAGTGTCCCTCAATGTCCCCAACTGGGTCCCTCAGTCCCTGGTGTCCCCTGATGTCCCCAAACTGGGGTCCCTCAGTGTCCCCTGATGTCCCCAACTGGGTCCCTCAGTCCCTGGTGTCCCCTGATGTCCCCAGATGGGGTCTCCACTGAGCCTCATGTCCCCTCCCGATGTCCCCAGATGGGTCCCCCCCTGCCACCCCCCCTGTCCCCTCACCACCCCCTGTCCCCTCTGCCCCTCATCTCCTGTCCCCACTGTCCCCAACCCCCCTGTCCCCCCCCCCACCCCACCCCATCCCCTGCCCCCCCATCCCCTGTCCCCCTGTCCCCAACCCCCCTGTCCCCCCCCACCCCATCCCCTGCCCCCCCCCATCCCCTTTCCCCCTGTCCCCAACCCCCCTGTCACCCCCCTGTCCCCCCCCACCCCATCCCCTGCCCCCCCCATCCCCCTGTCCCCCCTGTCCCCAACCCCCCTGTCACCCCCCCCATCCCCTCCCTGTCCCCCTGTCCCCCCTCGTCCCCCTCCCCCCCTGCCCCATCCCCTGTCCCCACTGTCCCCACCCCCCCTGTCCCCCCCCCCCACCCCATCCCCTGCCCCCCCCATCACCCCCTCGTGTCCCCCCCACCCCATACACCGTCCCCCACCCCCCCTGCCACCCCCCTGTCACCCCCCTGTCCCCCCCCCTCCCCATCCCTCCCGTCCCTCCCTCTGTCCGTCCGTCCGTCGTTCCCCCCCCTAAACTCCCCCTCCCCCCCTCCCCCCCCCATCCCAGTTCCCCCCCCCAAACCGGTCCCACCTCAGTGATGAGCCTGGGGGTGACCCCGGGGGTGGCTTCAGGGGTGGCCATGGGGGACACAGGCAGCGCTGGGTGACACGAGGTGATGCTGGGTTCCGGTGTTGGACTCTGAGCTCGGCCCACGGGATCCCTGCCAGCGCCGACGTCACCCGCCCCGTCACCCTGACACCCCCCCTGTCACCCTGACACCCTCCCTGTCACCCTGACACACCCCCCTGGCACCCCATCACTGGCACCCGCCCCGTCACCCTGACACCCCCCCGTCACCCTGACACCCCCCCCCGTCACCCTGACACCCTCCCTGACACCCTGACACCCCCCGCTGTCACCCTGACACCCTCCCCTGGCACCCTGACACCCCTCCCTGTCACCCTGACACCCCCCCTGGCACCCCATCACTGGCACCCACCCCGTCACCCTGACCCCCCCCCCGTCACCCTGACACCCCCTCTGGCACCCCCACCCTGTCACTGTCACCCCCTGGCACCCTAACACCTCCCCTGGCACCCTGACACCCCATCACTGTCACCCTCACCCTGTCACTGTCACCCCCCTCCCAGCACCCTGACACCCCCCTGACACCCCCAAACACTCCTCAGGGTCCCACTCAGGTCCCCCTCCCCCGTGGGCCTCAGTGTCCCCACGTCCCCCCCGGGATGTCCCCAACTGGGTCCCCCAGACCCTCAGTGTCCCCCCAAGGTCCCCAGCTGGGTCCCTCAGTCCCTGGTGTCCCCTGATGTCCCCAAACTGGGGTCCCAGATCCCGACTGTCCCCTCCCCCACCCCCCCCCCTCCCCCACTCCGACAAAGGACATGGGGGGGTCACCAGGAGGAGGAGGACAGGGGACATCAGGGTGTCCTCAGGACGGGACAGGGGACACCAGGGTGTCCCCAGGAGGAGGAACCTCCAAGGGACCCCAGAGGGGACACCAGGATGTCCCCAAGATGGGACAGGGGCCATCAGGGTGTCCCCAAGATGGGACAGGGGCCATCAGGGGGGACAGGGGACACCAGGATGTCCCCAAGACGGGACAGGGGACATCAGGGTGTCCCCAGGAGGAGGAACCTCCAAGGGACCCCAGAGGGGACACCAGGATGTCCCCAAGATGGGACAGGGGCCATCAGGGTGTCCCCAAGATGGGACAGGGGCCATCAGGGGGGACAGGGGACACCAGGATGTCCCCAAGACAGGGCAGGGGACATCAGAGGGGACAGGGGACACCAGGGGGGACAGGGGACACCAGGATGTCCCCAGGACGGGACAGGGGATATCAGGGTGTCCCCAAGATGGGACAGGGGCCATCAGGGGGGACAGGGGACACCAGGATGTCCCCAGGAGGGGACAGGGGACGCCAGAGGGGACAGGGGACACTGAGATGTCCCCAGGATGGGACAGGGGACATCAGGGGGGACAGGGGACACCAGGGGGGACAGGGGACACCAGGATGTCCCCAGGACGGGACAGGGGCCATCAGGGTGTCCCCAAGATGGGACAGGGGACACCAGAGGGGACAGGGGACACCAGGATGTCCCCAGGACGGGACAGGGGCCATCAGGGTGTCCCCAAGCCAGGACAAGGGACATCAGGGTGTCACCAGAAGGAGGAACCTCCAAGGGACCCCAGAGGGGACACCAGGATGTCCCCAAGACGGGGCAGGGGACATCAGAGGGGACAGGGGACACCAGGGGGGACAGGGGACACCAGGATGTCCCCAGGATGGGACAGGGGCCATCAGGGTGTCCCCAAGATGGGACAGGGGCCATCAGGGGGGACAGGGGACACCAGGATGTCCCCAGGACGGGACAGGGGACATCAGGGTGTCCCCAAGATGGGACAGGGGCCATCAGGGGGGACAGGGGACACCAGGATGTCCCCAGGACAGGACAGGGGCCATCAGGGGGGACAGGGGCCATCAGGGTGTCCCCAAGTTGGGACAGGGGACACCAGAGGGGACAGGGGCCACCAGGATGTCCCCAGGATGGGACAGGGGACATCAGGGGGGACAGGGGACACCAGGGGGGACAGGGGACGCCAGGATGTCCCCAAGTTGGGACAGGGGCCATCAGGGTGTCCCCAAGACAGGGCAGGGGACATCAGAGGGGACAGGGGCCATCAGGGTGTCCCCAGCCCTGCTCCCCCCTTCCTCAGGGCCTCCAGCGCCCTCTCCAGCCTCCGTGTCCCCTCCGTGTCCCCAAGCGCCACCTTCAAGGCCACCACCGCGTCCCCCAGGTGGTTGGTGCTGACGGGGAAGCTCTGTCCCCCCCCCAGCCTCAGCTCCTTGGTGACAGAGGCCACCAGGCCCTTGAGGTGACGCGTCACCCCCGCCAGCCTCCCCAAGGCCTCCTGGGCCGCGCCGGCCTGGGGGGGGGTGACAGGGGCGTCCCTGTCCCTCTCCAGGCGCTGGTAGTGCTGGGCCTGCTGGCGCTGGCGGGCGATGGCGGTGGCCAGGTGACACAGGGACGTCCTGCAGCCCCACAGGGCCACCTGGGTCACCAGGGCGACGGTGGCCAAGGACTGGATCACGTGACTCTCCTGGGCCAACCCCAGCGCCTCCCGCACGGCGTCCAGGGACACTGCGGGGACAGCGGGGGCACCCGTCACCCCCCAGGGGCACCCGTCACCTCCCAGGGGCACCTGTCACCCTCCAGGGACACCCGTCACCCTCCAGGGACACCCGTCACCTCCCAGGGGCACCCGTCACCCTCCAGGGACACCAGTCACCTCCCAGGGGCACCCGTCACCCCCCAGGGGCACCCGTCACCTCCCAGGGGCACCCGTCACCCCCCAGGGGCACCCGTCACCTCCCAGGGGCACCCGTCACCTCAATGGGGCACCTGTCACCTCAATGGGGCACCCGTCACCCCCCAGGGGCACCCGTCACCCCCCAGGGACACCCGTCACCTCAATGGGGCACCCGTCACCCCCCAGGGACACCCGTCACCCCCCAGGGACACCCGTCACCCCCCCAGGGGCACCCGTCACCTCCCAGGGACACCCGTCACCTCACTGGGGCACCCGTCACCTCAATGGGGCACCCGTCACCTCAATGGGGCACCCGTCACCCCCCAGGGACACCACTTCCTTGGGGTCAACTGTCACCTCCCAGTGCCACCAGTTCCCTCCCAGGGCCACCAGTGCCCTCCCAGGGCCACCAGTCACTTCCTGGGGGCATCTGTCACCTCCCAGTGGCACCAGTGCCCTCCCAGTGCCACCAGTGCCCTCCCAGGGCCACCAGTGCCCTCCCAGTGCCACCAGTTCCCTCCCAGGGCCACCAGTTCCTTCCCAAGGTCACCAGTTTCTTCCCAAGGTCACCAGTTCCCTCCCAGTGCCCCCAGTTCCCTCCCAGTGCCCCCAGTCACTTCCTGGTGTCAACTGTCACCTCCCAGTGCCACCCTTTCCCTCCCAAGGTCACCAGTCCCCTCCCAGTGCCCCCGGTCCCCTCCCAGTATCTCTGGTTGGTGTCCCCGCCCCGTCCCCTCCCAGTATCTCTCCTCCCTGTCTGGGGAGCCGCTCTACTGGTTTCTAAGGCATCTCACTGGATCCTACTGGTCTGAACTGGTCTATACTGGTCTGAACAGGTCTGGGCAAGAGAAGGTCTCTACTGGGCTGTAGAACATCTCACTGGTCTGTACTGGTCTGTAAGGTTCTGTCTCAGTGTTACTGGTCCAGGCAGGTCTGTAGAGCTCCCTACTGGTTTAAACTGGTTTATACTGGTCTCTACTGGTCTGAACTGGTTGGGGCAAGAATAAGTCTCTACTGGGCTGCGGAACTTCTCACTGGTCTGCAGGGTTCTCTACCAAAATAACTGGTCCAGGCAGGTCTGTAGAGCTCCCTACTGGTCTAAACTGGTCTGTACTGGTCCGTACTGGTCCATACTGGTCTGTACTGGTCTGAACTGGTCAGGTCAAGAGAAAATCTCTACTGGGCCATAGGATTTCTGACTGGTCTATACTGGTCTGCAGGGTTCTCTGCGAGTATTACTGGTCCAGGCAGGTTTCTAGAGCTCCCTACTTGTCCGTACTTGTCCATACTGGTCTGAACTGGTCAGGGCAAGAGAAGATCTCTACTGGGCCATAGGACTTCTGACTGGTCTGTACTGGTCTGCAGGGGTCTCTATGAGTATTACTGGTCTGGGCAGGTTTCTAGAGCTCCCTACTTGTCCATACTGGTCCCTACTGGTCCGAACTGGTCCATACTGGTCTGTACTGGTCTGAACTGGTCAGGGCAAGAGAAAAATCTCTACTGGGCCATAGGACTTCTGACTGGTCTGTACTGGTCTGCAGGGTTCTCTACGAGTATTACTGGTCCAGGCAGGTCTGTAGAGCTCCCTAGTGATCTAAACTGGTCTGTACTGGTCTGTACTGGTCTGAACTGGTCAGGGCAAGAGAAAAATCTCTACTGGGCCATAGGACTTCTGACTGGTCTATACTGGTCTGCAGGGTTCTCTATGAGTATTCCTGGTCTGGGCAGGTTTCTAGAGCTCCCTACTTGTCCGTACTGGTCCATACTGGTCTGTACTGGTCCCTACTGGTCTGTACTGGTCTGAACTGGTCAGGGCAAGAGAAGATCTCTACTGGGCCATAGGATTTCTGACTGGTCTGTACTGGTCTGCAGGGTTCTCTACATGTATTACTGGTCCAGGCAGGTTTATAGAGCTCCCTACTTGTCCGTACTTGTCCATACTGGTCTGTACTGGTCCATACTGGTCTGAACTGGTCAGGGCAAGAGAAGATCTCTACTGGGCCATAGGACTTCTGACTGGTCTATACTGGTCTGCAGGGTTCTCTATGAGTATTCCTGGTCTGGGCAGGTTTCTAGAGCTCCCTACTTGTCCATACTGGTCCCTACTGGTCCGAACTGGTCCATACTGGTCTGTACTGGTCTGAACTGGTCAGGGCAAGAGAAAAATCTCTACTGGGCCAGAGGACTTCTGACTGGTCTGTACTGGTCTGCAGGGTTCTCTACGAGTATTACTGGTCCAGGCAGGTCTGTAGAGCTCCCTAGTGATCTAAACTGGTCTGTACTGGTCTGAACTGGTCAGGGCAAGAGAAAAATCTCTACTGGGCCATAGGACTTCTGACTGGTCTGTACTGGTCTGCAGGGTTCTCTATGAGTATTCCTGGTCTGGGCAGGTTTCTAGAGCTCCCTACTTGTCCATACTGGTCCCTACTGGTCCGAACTGGTCCATACTGGTCCGTACTGGTCCCTACTGGTCCGAACTGGTCCATACTGGTCCGTACTGGTCCCTACTGGTCCGAACTGGTCCGTACTGGTCCATACTCACGCGGGATGCTACAGAACACCATGAGCCCCACGGCGACGTTGCGGATCACCTGGAAGCGGCGCTGGCGCAGCTGGAGCCGGTTGTGCTCCCGCTCCAGCTCCTTCACTCCGGATTCAGTCTCCTCCTCCAGCTTCCGGTACAGCGCTCTGGGATCCTGCTCCGGGTCCTCCACGGGCGGGGGTGCAACTGGCACCTTGGCCATGGCCATCACCAGCTGCTTCTCCAAGGTCTCCAAGGCCTCCTCGGCTGAGGCCAGGGCCGCCTTGGCCGAGGTCAAGGCCTTGGGCACCGTGTTGGGCGTCCCCAAGGCCTCGGCCAGGCCCACCAGCTCATTCATGGCCCAGACTGAGGCCTTGTCGGCCTCGGCCATCACGGAGGTCAGGATTGGAAGGGACATCCTGGGAGGGGGGGGGACATGGAGGGTGGGGTGGGGACACACCTCATGGTTAGGGAGATGTGGGGGGCTGAGGGGACCTGTCACCCCTAGAAGAGACCTGGGGGTCTGGGTAGGGACCTTGTCACCCTTAGAAGGGTCTTGGTGGGACCTTGTCACCCCTAGAAGGGACCTGGGGGTCTGGGTAGGGACCTTGTCACCCTTAGAAGGGTCTTGGTGGGACCTTGTCACCCCTAGAAGGGACCTGGGGGTCTGGGTAGGGACCTTGTCACCCTTAGAAGGGTCTTGGTGGGACCTTGTCACCCCTAGAAGGGACCTGGGGGTCTTGGAGGGGACCTTGTCACCCCTAGAAGGGACCTGGGGGTCTGGGTAGGGACCTTGTCACCCCTAGAAGGGACCTGGGGGTCTGAGTGGGGACCCATCACCCCTAGAAGGGACCTGGGGGTCTTGGTAGAGACCTTGTCACCCCTAGAAGGGACCTGGGGGTCTTGGTAGGGACCTTGTCACCCCTAGAAGGGACCTGGAGGTCTTGGTGGGACCTTGTCACCCCTAGAAGGGACCTGGAGGTCTTGGTGGGACCCTGTCACCCCTAGAAGGGACCTGGAGGTCTTGGTGGGACCCTGTCACCCCTAGAAGGGACCTGGGGGTCTGGGTAGGGACCTTGTCACCCTTAGAAGGGTCTTGGTGGGACCTTGTCACCCCTAGAAGGGACCTGGGGGTCTTGGTGGGACCTTGTCACCCCTAGAAGGGACCTGGGGGTCTTGGAGGGGACCCATCACCCCTAGAAGGGACCTGGGGGTCTTGGTAGGGACCTTGTCACCCCTAGAAGGGTCTTGGTGGGACCCTGTCACCCCTTTAAGGGACACAGAGGCCTGGGTGGGGACCCATCACCCCTACAGAGGACATGGGGGTCTTGGTGGGACCCTGTCAACCCCACCCTGAGGTCTGGGTGGGGTCCAATCACCCCTAGAAGGGACCTGGGGGTCTGAAGGAGGGGGTTGTCACCCCTTTAAGGGACCCAGAGGTCTGGATGGGGACCCATCACCCCTAGAAGGGACCTGAGGGGGTCTTGGTAGGGACCCTGTCACCCCTAGAAGGGACCTGGGGGTCTGAAGGAGGGGGTTGTCACCCCTTTAAGGGACCCATCACCCCTAGAAGGGACCTGAGGGGGTCTTGGTGGGACCCTGTCACCCCTAGAAGGGACCCAGGAAGTGGGTGGGGACCTGTCCCCCGCCCTCCATATGGCACCCGGGTGCTGCCTCCATCTCCCCTGCCAGGGAACCCGTCCACTTCCCTTTCCCCCGCGGCGCCCGGGCGCGGCTCCCTCCACCCCCACCCACTTCCCTGGGGTCCCCACACCAGGGACCCCCAACACCCTGCTGGGACCTTCCCCAATTCCTCCCCCCTGGCTCCCAGTTGCCCTTCCCAGTTCCCCCCCCTCTCAGCACCCACCTTCTCCTTCCACTGGGCACAGTCCTGTGGCCGGTGGCACCGACGTCACTGTCCCTCCCACAGGGACGTGGCACCCCGGCACGGTGACAGGTGGGGGGTGACACCCAGGCACCCTGAGAGCCCTGATTTTATACCCCGGGTTACACCCAAAGGACCTCTATTTACCCCAGGTGGGGCCTCGATTTACACCCCCAGGGCCAAGAGCTGCCCGCAGAGCCCCAGTTTACACCCCAGTGGCTCCTGATTGGCACCCTTATAGGCCCTAATTTGCACCCAGGCCCTAATTTACACCCCCAGCCCCTGGTTTACACCCTGATGTGTCCTAATTTATACCCCAAGTCCTGATTTACACCCCAATGGCCTTCTGATTTACACCCAGGCCCTGATTTACACCCCAATGGGCCTGATTTATGCCCCAAGGGCCCCTGATTTACACCCCAATGGGCCTTATTTTACACCCAGGCCCTGATTTACACTCCAGTAGGCCTGGTTTACACCCAGGCCCTGATTTACACCCCAGGGGCCCCGATTTACACCCCAGGCCCTGATTTATACCACAAGGGCCCTGATTAACCCCAAATAGGCCCTGATTTACACCCAAAGAGCCCTGATTTAGACCCAGGTTCCAATTTACCCCTAATGGGACTTGATTTACACCCCAAGGGCCTGATTTATGCCTAAAGGAGCCTGATTTACACCCAAGGGCCCTGATTAACCCCTTAGAAGCCCTGATTTACACCCCAGGCCCTGACTGACTTCAAATAGGCCTCAATTTCCACCGCAAGGGCCCTGATTTACCCCTAATGGGCCCTGACTTCACCCTAGACCCTCATTTACACCCAAGGACCCTGATTAACTCCTTCTAAGCCCTGTTTTACACCCCAGGCCCTGACTGACCCCAAATAGGCCCCGATTTACACGCTAATGTGCTTGATTTACACCCTAGCTCCCGATTTACGCCTAACAGGCCCCGATTTACACCCCAAGAGCCCTGATTTACCCCCCAAGGGGCCTGATTTACCCTCAATGGGCCCTGATTAACACCCTGGGCCCCGATTTACCCTTAATAGGCCCTGACTTCCACCCAAGGGGTCCTGATTTACACCCTGGGCCCCGATCTACCCTTAATGGGCCCTGACTTCCACCCAAGGGGTTCCTGCTTTACACCCCAATGTTACAAGCGGCGGTGACAAGTTGTTCACTCTAATTTAGAGTTTCCAAATCAGGCCAAACAGCGCTGGGGGGGGGGGGGGGGGGTTTGGGGGGGCTGGGGAGTCTCCTGCTCCGCCAGCGGCGCGGGGCCTTAGCCTCTCCAGAGGCTCCTTTTTCTAGTGGGGTTGTCTGGGTGTATGTGCCACATCCTGGTACATTCCATGGGTGAGTGCGCTGTTGCTAGGGGGTTGTCTCAGGCCCTCTGCTGGGTGTGAGGATGAAGGCCCGGAGTCTTCCTCTGCCTTGGGGGTTGTGACCTTGCTCAGCAAGCACTAGACGTGCTTTTATCTGGGCAATTGTTGTGTTATCAGGAAGTTCCCCCAGCAACAGCCACTGTCTGCTCAGCAGGACCCAGGCGCTCCCGCTCACAGGGTGACAAATGTTTCGCAAGTTGCTCCACTGGTTTGATTAACAAATTCATTACACAATGTTTATTACACCAAGAACCCTGATTTTCACCCCAGTGTGCCTTGATTTACACCCCAGGCCCCAATTTACCCCTAATGGGCCCTGACTTACACCCAAGGGGCCTGAATCACACGCCAGGGTCCTGATTTACACCCCAAGTGCCCTGATTTACCCCAGTCGGCCCTGATTTACACCCCAATGGATCCTGATCTGCACTCCAGCCCCTGATTTACACCCCAAGGGCCCCGATTTACCCCAGCGGGCCCTGATTTACACCCCAAGGGCCCTGATCTACACCCCAGGCCCCGATTTACACCCCAAGGGCCCTGATTAATCCTGAATAGGCCTTGATTTACACCCAAAGAGCCCTGATTTAGACCCAGGTTCCAATTTACCCCTAATGGGATTGACTTACACCTCAGGGCCTGATTTACACCTAAAGGACCCTGATTTACACCCAAGGGCCCTGATTAACCCCTTAGAATCCCTGATTTACACCCCAGGCCCTGACTGACCCCAAATAGGCCCTGATTTCCACCCAAAGGGCCCTGCTTTACCCCTAATAGGCCTTGACTTCACCCCAGACCCTCATTTACACCCAAGGGCCCTGATTAACTCCTTCTAAGCCTGTTTTACACCCCAGGCCCTGACTGACCCCAAATAGGCCCCGATTTACACCCTAATGTGCTTGATTTACACCCTAGCTCCCGATTTACGCCTAACAGGCCCCAATTTACACCCCAAGAGCCCTGATTTACCCCCCAAGGGCCCTGATTTACCCTCAATGGGCCCTGATTTACACCCTGGGCCCCGATTTACCCTTAATGGGCCCTGACTTCCACCCAAGGGATTCCTGCTTTACACCCCAATGTTACAAGCGGCGGTGACAAGTTGTTCACTCTAATTTAGAGTTTCCAAATCAGGCCAAACAGCGCTGGGGCGGGGGCTGGGGAGTCTCCTGCTCCACCAGCGGCGCGGGGCCTTAGCCTCTCCAGAGGCTCCTTTTTCTAGTGGGGTTATCCGGGTGTATGTGCCACATCCTGGTACGTTCCATGGGTGAGTGCGCTGTTGCTAGGGGGTTGTCTCAGGCCCTCTGCTGGGTGTGAGGATGAAGGTCCGGAGTCTTCCTCTGCCTTGGGGGTTGTGACCTTGCTCAGCAAGCACTAGACGTGCTTTTATCTGGGCAATTGTGCTTTTATCTGGGCAATGGTTGTGTTATCAGGAAGTTCCCCCAGCAACAGCCACTGTCTGCTCAGCAGGACCCAGGCGCTCCCGCTCACAGGGTGACAAACGTTTCGCAAGTTGCTCCACTGGTTTGATTAACAAATCCATTACACAATGTTTATTACACCAAGAGCCCTGATTTACACCCCAGTGGGCCTTGATTTACACCCAAGGGGCCTGATTTACTCCTAATGGGCCCTGACTTACACCCAAGGGGCCTGATTTACCCCTAATGGGCCCTGACTTACACCCAACAGGCCTGACTTACACCCAAGGGGCCTGATTTACCCCAGTGGGCCCTGATTTACACCCCAAAGGCCCTGATCTACACTTCAGCTCCTGATTTACACCCCGAGGGCTCTGATTTACCCCTAATGGGCCCTGACTTACACCCAAGGGGCCTGATTTACACCCTAGGGTCCTGATTTACACCCCAAGGGCCCTGATTTACCCCAGTGGGCCCTGATTTACACCCCAATGGACCCTCATCTACACCCAAGCTCCTGATTTACGCCCCAAGGGCCCTGATTTACCCCAGTGGGCCCTGATTTACACCCCAAGGGCCCTGATCTACACCTCAGCTCCTGATTTACACCCCAAGGGGCCCTGATTTACACCAGGGGGCCCTGATTTACACCCCAAGGACCCCGATTTACCCCAGTGGGCCCTGATTTACACACCAAGGGCCCTGATCTACACTTCAGCTCCTGATTTACACCCCGAGGGCTCTGATTTACCCCTAATGGGCCCTGACTTACACCCAAGGGGCCTGATTTACACCCCAATGGACCCTCATCTACACCCCAGCCCCTGATTTACACCCCAAGGGCCCTGATTTACCCCAGTGGGCCCTGATTTACATCCCAAGGGGCCCTGATTTACACCCCAATGGACCCTCATCTACACCTCAGCTCCTGATTTACACCCCAAGGGCCCTGATTTACACCCCAATGGACCCTCATCTACACCTCAGCTCCTGATTTACACCCAAGGGCCCTGATTTACACCCCAGGCCCTTTTTTACCCCATCCAGCCCCAGATTCACACGCCCGGGCACGTGCCCAGCTTTACCCCCCCCCCCACCTCCGCCTCCGGGGGCCAATCTGACCCCCCCCACACGCTTCCCGCCCCTCGGCCCCGCCCCCTTGGCCTCTGATTGGCTGAGCGCCCCGAGGGGGCGGGGCGAACTGCCCGCGCTCTGCACCGCGGCCAGACGCGCTTTCCCATTGGCCGCGCGGGAGGAGGGTCCTTCGCGTCCTCGCTTTTTATTGGCTGCCGGGGAAAAGGGGCGGGCTTTTCGCCCTGAAGGGAGCGCTGATTGGCTGAGACGCGCGAGGAGGGAGCGAGGAGAGGAGCGGAGTGGCGGGGGGAACTGGGAGCGACTGGGAGCGACTGGGAGCGGCAGCCCGGGGGTGCTGGGGGTTACTGGGAGCGACTGGGAGTGACTGGGAGTGACTGGGAGTGGCGGTGTGCGGCTGCTGGGGCTTACTGGGAGCACTGGGAGCGACTGGGAGGGTTACTGGGGCCATAGTGGGGGTTACTGGGAGTTACTGGGGCCATAGTGGGGGTTACTGGGAGTTACTGGGAATATCTGGGGGGGTTACTGGGAGTTACTGGGGCCATAGTGGGGAAACTGGGAGTTACTGGGAATATCTGGGGGGTTACTGGGAGTTACTGGGAATATCTGGGGGGGTCACTGGGAGTTACTGGGGCCATAGTGGGGGTTACTGGGAGTTACTGGGAATATCTGGGGGGTCACTGGGAGTTACTGGGGCCATAGTGGGGGTTACTGGGAGTTACTGGGAATATCTGGGGGGTTACTGGGAGTTACTGGGGCCATAGTGGGGGTTACTGGGAGTTACTGGGAATATCTGGGGGGTTACTGGAGTTACTGGGGCCATAGTGGGGGTTACTGGGAGTTACTGGGAATATCTGGGGGGTTACTGGGAGTTACTGGGGCCATAGTGGGGGTTACTGGGAGTTACTGGGAATATCTGGGGGGGTCACTGGGAGTTACTGGGGCCATAGTGGGGGTTACTGGGAGTTACTGGGAATATCTGGGGGGGTCACTGGGAGTTACTGGGGCCATAGTGGGGTTACTGGGAGTTACTGGGAATATCTGGGGGGGTTACTGGGAGTTACTGGGGCCATAGTGGGGGTTACTGGAGTTACTGGGAATATCTGGGGGGGTCACTGGGAGTTACTGGGGCCATAGTGGGGGTTACTGGGAGTTACTGGGAATATCTGGGGGGGTCACTGGGAGTTACTGGGGCCATAGTGGGGGTTACTGGGAGTTACTGGGAATATCTGGGGGGGTCACTGGGAGTTACTGGGAATATCTGGGGGGTTACTGGGAGTTACTGGGGCCATAGTGGGGGTTACTGGGAGTTACTGGGAATATCTGGGGGGGTCACTGGGAGTTACTGGGGCCATAGTGGGGGTTACTGGGAGTTACTGGGAATATCTGGGGGGGTCACTGGGAGTTACTGGGGCCATAGTGGGGGTTACTGGGAGTTACTGGGAATATCTGGGGGGGTCACTGGGAGTTACTGGGAATATCTGGGGGGTTACTGGGAGTTACTGGGGCCATAGTGGGGGAAACTGGGAGTTACTGGGAATATCTGGGGGGGTCACTGGAGTTACTGGGGCCATAGTGGGGGTTACTGGGAGTTACTGGGGCCATAGTGGGGGTTACTGGGAGTTACTGGGGCCATAGTGGGGGGTTACTGGGCATTACTGGGACTGTAGGGGTGGGGAGCAGGCCCTTATTGTTGTTACTGGTCCTTACTGGGAGGCGTGTCCCATGGAGGGTGCTGGGGACTCCCCCCCTCGCCTGCTGCCCCCCTCCCACTTCCTGCTGCACCCCCCCGGCCTCAGGTAAGGGCTCCCAGTGCTCCCAGTAACCTCCAGTCACCCCTTTCCCACTGCTACCAGTAACCCCCTTCCCAGTGCTCCCAGTAACCCCCAGTAACCCCTTCCCAGTGCTCCCAGTGTTCCCAGTAACCCCCTTCCCAGTGCTCCCAGTGCCTCCCTCCCAGTGTTCCCAGTAACCCCAGTAACCCCCTTCCCAGTGCTCCCAGTAACCCCCTTTCCCAGTGCTCCCAGTACCTCCTTCCCAGTGTTCCCAGTAACCCCCAGTAACCCCCTTCCCAGTGCTCCCAGTGCCTCCCTCCCAGTGCTCCCAGTAACCCCCAGTAACCCCCTTCCCAGTGCTCCCAGTCCCCCCCCCCCGGACACCAGTCCCCCCATTGACAGGACCCTGGGGGCGGAGCTTGAGGCCGAGAGGAGGCGTGGCCAGGCCCTGGGGGCGGAGCTTGAGGCCGAGAGGAGGCGTGGCCAGGCCCTGGGGGCGGAGCTTGAGGCCGAGAGGAGGCGTGGCCAGGCCCTGGGGGCGGAGCTTGAGGCTGAGAGGAGGCGTGGCCAGGCCCTGGGGGCGGAGCTTGAGGCTGAGAGGAGGCGTGGCCAGGCCCTGGGGGCGGAGCTTGAGGCTGAGAGGAGGCGTGGCCAGGCCCTGGGGGCGGAGCTTGAGGCTGAGAGGGGGCGTGTCCACGCGCTGGAGGCGGAGCTTGCCGCGGCGAGGGGGCGTGGCCAGGCCCTGGGGGCGGAGCCTGGCGGGGAGCAGCCCCAGGAGGAGGTGAGCCGGGGTCGTGACCCCTCCCCTCCCCCCCCCCCCCCCCCCAGGGGGGTCCCCGTGTCCCCCCCCTGACCCCTTGGTGACCCCAGGGTGTCCCCGATGTGGGGGGACACGGTGTCCCCAGGGAGTCCCCCCCCCCCCAGGGTGTCCCCCTGTCCCCAGTGTCCCCAGTGTCCCCATCCTGTCCCCAGTGTCCCCCTGTCCCCATCCTGTCCCCCATGTCCCCCTGTCCCCAGGGTGTCCCCATGTCCCCCTATCCCCACCCTGTCCCCAGTGTCCCATGTCCCCATCCTGTCCCCATCCTGTCCCCAGTGTCCCCCTGTCCCCAGTGTCCCCATCCTGTCCCCAGGGTGTCCCCAATGTCCCCAATGTCCCCCTGTCCCCACCCTGTCCCCATCCTGTCCCCAGTGTCCCCAGTGTCCCCATCCTGTCCCTGTCCCCATCCTGTCCCCAGTGTCCCCAGTGTCCCCATCCTGTCCCCAATGTCCCCCTGTCCCCACCCTGTCCCCATCCTGTCCCCAGTGTCCCCAGTGTCCCCATCCTGTCCCCTGTCCCCATCCTGTCCCCAGTGTCCCCAGTGTCCCCATCCTGTCCCCAATGTCCCCCTGTCCCCACCCTGTCCCCATCCTGTCTCCAGGGTGTCCCCAATGTCCCTATCCTGTCCCAATGTCCCCAGTATCCCCCTGTCCCCAATGACCCCATCCTGTCCCCTGTCCCCAATGACCCCATCCTGTCCCCAGGGTGTCCCCAATGTCCCCCTGTCCCCACCCTGTCCCCAGTGTCCCCAGTGTCCCCAGTGTCCCCACCCTGTCCCCAATGTCCCCACCCTGTCCCCAGTGTCCCCATCCTGTCCCCAATGTCCCTACCCTGTCCCCAGTGTCCCCAGTGTCCCCATCCTGTCCCCCAGGGTGTCCCCAGTGTCCCCACCCTGTCCCCAGTGTCCCCATCCTGTCCCCAGGGTGTCCCCAATGTCCCCACCCTGTCCCCAGTGTCCCCCTGTCCCCAGTGTCCCCATCCTGTCCCCAATGTCCCCACCCTATCCCCAGTGTCCCCATCCTGTCCCCCATGTCCCCCTGTCCCCTGTCCCCATCCTGTCCCCAGTGTCCCCAGTGTCCCCTGTCCCCATCATGTCCCCCTGTCCCCAGGGTGTCCCCAATGTCCCCCTGTCCCCACCCTGTCCCCAGTGTCCCCAGTGTCCCCATCCTGTCCCCCATGTCCCCCTGTCCCCAG
>JAKCOZ010001067.1:0-23135 GCA_022605955.1 Rallus limicola
AAATCCCCCCTTCACCCCCAAAATTCCCTCAGCACCCCCAAATCCCCCCCTTCACTCCCAAAATCCCCCCAAAAATCCCCCCCTTCACCCCCAAATCCCCCCCTTCACCCCCTCCTTCACCCTCAAAAAACACCCCCTCACCCCCCAATCCCCCTCCTTCACCCCCAAATCCCCCCCATCCCCAAATCCTCCCCCTTCACCCCCAAAATCACTCCCAAAATCCCCCCTTCACCCCCCAATCCCCCCCTCACCCCCAAATCCCCCCATCCCCAAATCCTCCCCCTTCACCCCCAAAATCACTCCCAAAATCGCCCCTCTCCCCCAAATCACCCCTCACCCCCAAAATCCACCTCACCCCCCAAATCTCCCCCTCACCCCCAAATCCCCTCCTCACCCCCAAAATCCTCCCTAAACCCCCAAAATCCCCCCCAAATCCCCCCTCACCCCCAAAATCCTCCCCCAAATCCCCCTCACCCCAAAATCCTCCCCCAAATCCCCCCTTCACTCCCAAAATCCCCTCTTCACCCCCAAAATCCCCCCAAATCCCCCCCACCCCCAAAATCACCCCCCTAAATCCCCCCTTCACCCCCAGATCTCCCCCTCACCCCCAAATTCACCCCCAAAATCCCCCCCAAATCCCCCCTCACCCCCAAAATCCCTTCTTCACCCCCAAAATCCCCCCAAATCCCCCCCCACCCCCAAAATCACCCTCAAAATCCCTCCCTTCACCCCCAAATCCCCCCCCGTCCCCAAATCCTCCCCCTTCACCCCCAAAATACCCCCCTCAAATCCCCCCCTCACCCCAAAATCCCCCCCCTTCACCCCAGAATCCCCCCCTTGCCTTGTCGCTGTCGAAGTACCGCAGGTACTCGGTGTCCAGCTTCACCCAGCGCCTCTGGTAGATGTAGGACCTGGGGAGGGGGGCAGAGGGACCCCCCCAAAATCACTGGGTGCAAGATGGGGGCTATGACACCCCCCCAGCATCCTGCATATCCCCCCCCAGCATCCTGATTTCCCCCCCAGCACCCCAAATCTCCCCCATCACCCCAATCCCCCCCCTCAGCATCCCGCATCCCCTCCCAGCATCCCGCATCCCCCCCCCAGCACCCCCCCCCCCCCCCAAATCCCCCCCAAATATCCTGCATCTCTCCCAGCATCCCTCACCCCCCCCAGCATCCCTCATCCCCCCCCAGCATCCCTCATCCCTCCCAGTATCCCTGCATCCCTCCCAGTATCCCTCATCCCTCCGAGCATCCCTCATCCCCCCCAGTATCCTGCATCCCTCCCAGTATCCCTCATCCCCCCCCCAGTATCCTGCATCCCCCCAGTACCCATCATCCCCCCCAGCATCCCTCATCCCTCCCAGAATCCCTCATCCCCCCCAGAATCCCTCATCCTCCCCCAAGCACCCCAAATCTCTCCCAGCACCCCAAATCCCCCCCTAGCATCATTCATCCCTCCCAGCATCCTGCATCCCCCCAAGCACCCAATACCCCCCCCCAGCATCCTGCATCCCTCCCAGTATCCCGCACCCCCCCCCAGCATCCCTCATCCCCCCCCAGCATCCTTCATCCCCCCCAGCATCCCTCATCCCTCCCAGCATCCTCCATCCCCCCCCAGCACCCCAAATCACCCCCCAGCATCCTGCATCCCCCCCTCCCAGCATCCCTCATCCCTCCCAGCATCCTTCATCCCCCCCCCCCCAGCATCCTGCATCCCCTCCAGTATCCTGCATCCCTCCTAGAGCACTTGGGACTAAAGACACTCGAGACTAAAGCCCTCGGGACTAAAGCACTCGGGACTAAAGACACTTGGGACTAAAGCACTCGGGACTAAAGCCCTCGGGACTAAAGACACTCGGGACTAAAGACACTCGGGACTAAAGCCCTCGGGACTAAAGACACTCGAGACTAAAGCCCTCGGGACTAAAGACACTCGGGACTAAAAACACTCGGGACTAAAGACACTCGAGACTAAAGCCCTCAGGACTAAAGACACTCGGGACTAAAGACACTTGGGACTAAAGCACTCGGGACTAAAGCCCTCAGGACTAAAGCACTCGGGACTAAAACCCCTGGACTAACACATTTGGGACTGAAGACACTCAGGACTAAAAGCACTCGGGACTAAAAGCACTCGGGACTAAAGCCCTCGGGACTAAAGCACTCGGGACTAAAGCACTCGGGACTAAAGCACTCGGGACTAAAACCCCTGGACTAACACATTTGGGACTAAAGACACTCAGGACTAAAGCACTTGGGACTAAAGACACTCGGGACTAAAGACACTCAGGACTAAAAACCCTGAACTAACACATTTGGGACTAAAGACACTCAGGACTAAAGCACTCGGGACTAAAGACACTCGGGACTAAAGCACTCGGGACTAAAGACACTAGGGACTAAAGACACTAGGGACTAAAGCACTCGGGACTAAAGCACTCGGGACTAAAACCCCTGGACTAACACATTTGGGACTAAAGACACTCAGGACTAAAGCACTCGGGACTAAAGCACTCGGGACTAAAGACACTCAGGACTAAAACCCCTGGACTAACACATTTGGGACTAAAGACACTCAGGACTAAAGCACTCGGGACTAAAGACACTCGGGACTAAAGCACTCGGGACTAAAGACACTAGGGACTAAAGCACTCGGGACTAAAGCACTCGGGACTAAAGCACTCGGGACTAAAGACACTCGGGACTAAAGCACTCGGGACTAAAGACACTCGGGACTAAAGCACTCGGGACTAAAGACACTAGGGACTAAAGCACTCGGGACTAAAGCACTCGGGACTAAAGACACTCGGGACTAAAGCACTCGGGACTAAAGACACTAGGGACTAAAGCACTCGGGACTAAAGCACTCGGGACTAAAGACACTCAGGACTAAAACCCCTGGACTAACACATTTGGGACTAAAGACACTCAGGACTAAAGCACTCGGGACTAAAGCACTCGGGACTAAAGCACTCGGGACTAAAGCACTCGGGACTAAAGACACTCAGGACTAAAACCCCTGGACTAACACATTTGGGACTAAAGACACTCAGGACTAAAGCACTCGGGACTAAAGACACTCGGGACTAAAGACACTCGGGACTAAAGACACTCGGGACTAAAGACACTCGGGACTAAAGCACTCGGGACTAAAGCACTCGGGACTAAAGCACTCGGGACTAAAGCACTCGGGACTAAAGCACTCGGGACTAAAGACACTCAGGACTAAAACCCCTGGACTAACACATTTGGGACTAAAGACACTCAGGACTAAAGCACTCGGGACTAAAGACACTCGGGACTAAAGCACTCGGGACTAAAGACACTCGGGACTAAAGACACTCGGGACTAAAGACACTCGGGACTAAAGCACTCGGGACTAAAGCACTCGGGACTAAAACCCCTGGACTAACACATTTGGGACTAAAGACACTCAGGACTAAAGCACTCGGGACTAAAGCACTCGGGACTAAAGCACTCGGGACTAAAGCACTCGGGACTAAAAGCACTCGGGACTAAAAGCACTCGGGACTAAAAGCACTCGGGACTAAAAGCACTCGGGACTAAAGCACTCGGGACTAAAGACACTCGGGACTAAAGACACTCGGGACTAAAGCACTCGGGACTAAAGCACTCGGGACTGAAGACACTCGGGACTAAAACCCCTGGACTAACACATTTGGGACTAAAGACACTCAGGACTAAAGCACTCGGGACTAAAGCACTCGGGACTAAAGCACTCGGGACTAAAGACACTCAGGACTAAAACCCCTGGACTAACACATTTGGGACTAAAGACACTCAGGACTAAAGCACTCGGGACTAAAGACACTCGGGACTAAAGCACTCGGGACTAAAGACACTCGGGACTAAAGACACTAGGGCCTAAAGCACTCGGGACTAAAGACACTCGGGACTAAAGCACTCGGGACTAAAACCCCTGGACTAACACATTTGGGACTAAAGACACTCAGGACTAAAGCACTCGGGACTAAAGCACTCGGGACTAAAGCACTCGGGACTAAAAGCACTCGGGACTAAAAGCACTCGGGACTAAAGCACTCGTGACTAAAAGCACTCGGGACTAAAGCACTCGTGACTAAAAGCACTCGGGACTAAAGCACTCGGGACTAAAAGCACTCGGGACTAAAGCACTCGGGACTAAAGCACTCGGGACTAAAGACACTCGCGACTAAAAGCACTCGGGACTAAAGCACTCGGGACTAAAGACACTCGGGACTAAAGCACTCAGGACTAAAGACACTCGGGACTAAAGCACTTGGGACTAAAGACACTCAGGACTAAAACCCCTGGACTAACACATTTGGGACTAAAGACACTCAGGACTAAAGCACTCGGGACTAAAGCACTCGGGAGTAAAAGCACTCGGGACTAAAGCACTCGGGACTAAAGACACTCGGGACTAAAGACACTCGGGACTAAGAGCACTCGGGACTAAGAGCACTCGGGACTAAAGTACTCGGGACTAAAGACACTCGGGACTAAAAGCCCTCGGGACTAAAGCACTCGGGACTAAATCACTCAGGAGTAAAAGCACTCAGGACTAAAGACAGTTGGGACTAAAGCCCTCGGGACTAAAGCCCTCGGGACTAAAGACACTCAGGACTAAAACCCCTGGACTAACACATTTGGGACTAAAGACACTCGAGACTAAAGCACTCGGGACTAAAGACACTCGGGACTAAAAGCACTCGGGACTAAAGACACTCGGGACTAAAGCCCTCAGGACTAAAGCACTCGGGACTAAAACCCCTGGACTGACACATTTGGGACTAAAGACACTCAGGACTAAAGCACTCGGGACTAAAAGCACTCGGGACTAAAGCCCTCGGGACTAAAGCCCTCGGGACTAAAACCCCTGGACTAACACATTTGGGACTAAAGACACTCAGGACTAAAGCACTCGGGACTAAAGACACTCGGGACTAAAGACACTCGGGACTAAAGACACTCGGGACTAAAGCACTCGGGACTAAAAGCACTCGGGACTAAAAGCACTCGGGACTAAAAGCACTTGGGACTAAAGACACTCGGGACTAAAGCCCTCAGGACTAAAGCACTCGGGACTAAAACCCCTGGACTAACACATTTGGGACTAAAGACACTCAGGACTAAAAGCACTCGGGACTAAAAGCTCTCGGGACTAAAGCCCTCGGGACTAAAGCACTCGGGACTAAAGCACTCGGGACTAAAGCACTCGGGACTAAAACCCCTGGACTAACACATTTGGGACTAAAGACACTCAGGACTAAAGCACTCGGGACTAAAGACACTCGGGACTAAAGCACTCGGGACTAAAGACACTAGGGACTAAAGACACTAGGGACTAAAGCACTCGGGACTAAAGACACTCAGGACTAAAACCCCTGGACTAACACATTTGGGACTAAAGACACTCAGGACTAAAGCACTCGGGACTAAAGCACTCGGGACTAAAGACACTCAGGACTAAAACCCCTGGACTAACACATTTGGGACTAAAGACACTCAGGACTAAAGCACTCGGGACTAAAGACACTCGGGACTAAAGCACTCGGGACTAAAGACACTAGGGACTAAAGACACTAGGGACTAAAGCACTCGGGACTAAAGCACTCGGGACTAAAGACACTCAGGACTAAAGCACTCGGGACTAAAGACACTCGGGACTAAAGCACTCGGGACTAAAGACACTAGGGACTAAAGCACTCGGGACTAAAGCACTCGGGACTAAAGACACTCGGGACTAAAGCACTCGGGACTAAAGACACTAGGGACTAAAGCACTCGGGACTAAAGCACTCGGGACTAAAGACACTCAGGACTAAAACCCCTGGACTAACACATTTGGGACTAAAGACACTCAGGACTAAAGCACTCGGGACTAAAGCACTCGGGACTAAAGCACTCGGGACTAAAGCACTCGGGACTAAAGACACTCAGGACTAAAACCCCTGGACTAACACATTTGGGACTAAAGACACTCAGGACTAAAGCACTCGGGACTAAAGACACTCGGGACTAAAGCACTCGGGACTAAAGACACTCGGGACTAAAGACACTCGGGACTAAAGCACTCGGGACTAAAGCACTCGGGACTAAAGCACTCGGGACTAAAACCCCTGGACTAACACATTTGGGACTAAAGACACTCAGGACTAAAGCACTCGGGACTAAAGCACTCGGGACTAAAGCACTCGGGACTAAAGCACTCGGGACTAAAAGCACTCGGGACTAAAAGCACTCGGGACTAAAAGCACTCGGGACTAAAGCACTCGGGACTAAAGACACTCGGGACTAAAGACACTCGGGACTAAAGCACTCGGGACTAAAGCACTCGGGACTGAAGACACTCGGGACTAAAACCCCTGGACTAACACATTTGGGACTAAAGACACTCAGGACTAAAGCACTCGGGACTAAAGCACTCGGGACTAAAGCACTCGGGACTAAAGCACTCGGGACTAAAGACACTCAGGACTAAAACCCCTGGACTAACACATTTGGGACTAAAGACACTCAGGACTAAAGCACTCGGGACTAAAGACACTCGGGACTAAAGCACTCGGGACTAAAGACACTCGGGACTAAAGACAGTAGGGACTAAAGCACTCGGGACTAAAGCACTCGGGACTAAAGCACTCGGGACTAAAACCCCTGGACTAACACATTTGGGACTAAAGACACTCGGGACTAAAGCACTCGGGACTAAAGCACTCGGGACTAAAGCACTCGGGACTAAAGCACTCGGGACTAAAAGCACTCGGGACTAAAGCACTCGGGACTAAAGCACTCGGGACTAAAGACACTCGGGACTAAAGACACTCGGGACTAAAACCCCTGGACTAACACATTTGGGACTAAAGACACTCAGGACTAAAAGCACTCGGGACTAAAAGCTCTCGGGACTAAAGCCCTCGGGACTAAAGCACTCGGGACTAAAGCACTCGGGACTAAAGCACTCGGGACTAAAACCCCTGGACTAACACATTTGGGACTAAAGACACTCAGGACTAAAGCACTTGGGACTAAAGACACTCGGGACTAAAGACACTCAGGACTAAAAACCCTGAACTAACACATTTGGGACTAAAGACACTCAGGACTAAAGCACTCGGGACTAAAGACACTTGGGACTAAAGCACTCGGGACTAAAGACACTAGGGACTAAAGACACTAGGGACTAAAGCACTCGGGACTAAAGACACTCAGGACTAAAACCCCTGGACTAACACATTTGGGACTAAAGACACTCAGGACTAAAGCACTCGGGACTAAAGCACTCGGGACTAAAGACACTCAGGACTAAAACCCCTGGACTAACACATTTGGGACTAAAGACACTCAGGACTAAAGCACTCGGGACTAAAGACACTCGGGACTAAAGCACTCGGGACTAAAGACACTAGGGACTAAAGCACTCGGGACTAAAGCACTCGGGACTAAAGCACTCGGGACTAAAGACACTCAGGACTAAAGCACTCGGGACTAAAGACACTCGGGACTAAAGCACTCGGGACTAAAGACACTAGGGACTAAAGCACTCGGGACTAAAGCACTCGGGACTAAAGACACTCGGGACTAAAGCACTCGGGACTAAAGACACTAGGGACTAAAGCACTCGGGACTAAAGCACTCGGGACTAAAGACACTCAGGACTAAAACCCCTGGACTAACACATTTGGGACTAAAGACACTCAGGACTAAAGCACTCGGGACTAAAGACACTCGGGACTAAAGCACTCGGGACTAAAGACACTCGGGACTAAAGACACTCGGGACTAAAGCACTCGGGACTAAAGCACTCGGGACTAAAGCACTCGGGACTAAAACCCCTGGACTAACACATTTGGGACTAAAGACACTCAGGACTAAAGCACTCGGGACTAAAGCACTCGGGACTAAAGCACTCGGGACTAAAGCACTCGGGACTAAAGACACTCAGGACTAAAACCCCTGGACTAACACATTTGGGACTAAAGACACTCAGGACTAAAGCACTCGGGACTAAAGACACTCGGGACTAAAGCACTCGGGACTAAAGACACTCGGGACTAAAGACACTAGGGACTAAAGCACTCGGGACTAAAGCACTCGGGACTAAAGCACTCGGGACTAAAGCACTCGGGACTAAAACCCCTGGACTAACACATTTGGGACTAAAGACACTCGGGACTAAAGCACTCGGGACTAAAGCACTCGGGACTAAAGCACTCGGGACTAAAGCACTCGGGACTAAAAGCACTCGGGACTAAAGCACTCGGGACTAAAGACACTCGGGACTAAAGACACTCGGGACTAAAGCACTCGGGACTAAAGCACTCGGGACTGAAGACACTCGGGACTAAAGACACTCGGGACTAAAACCCCTGGACTAACACATTTGGGACTAAAGACACTCAGGACTAAAGCACTCGGGACTAAAGCACTCGGGACTAAAGCACTCGGGACTAAAGCACTCGGGACTAAAGACACTTGGGACTAAAGCACTCGGGACTAAAGCCCTCGGGACTAAAGACACTCGGGACTAAAGACACTCGGGACTAAAGCCCTCGGGACTAAAGACACTCGAGACTAAAGCCCTCGGGACTAAAGACACTCGGGACTAAAGACACTCGGGACTAAAGACACTCGGGACTAAAGACACTCGAGACTAAAGCCCTCAGGACTAAAGACACTCGGGACTAAAGACACTTGGGACTAAAGCACTCGGGACTAAAGCACTCGGGACTAAAGACACTCGGGACTAAAACCCCTGGACTAACACATTTGGGACTAAAGACACTCAGGACTAAAGCACTCGTGACTAAAAGCACTCGGGACTAAAGCACTCGGGACTAAAGCACTCGGGACTAAAAGCACTCGGGACTAAAGCACTCGGGACTAAAAGCACTCGGGACTAAAGCACTCGGGACTAAAAGCACTCGGGACTAAAGCACTCGGGACTAAAGACACTCGCGACTAAAAGCACTCGGGACTAAAGCACTCGGGACTAAAGACACTCGGGACTAAAGCACTCAGGACTAAAGACACTCGGGACTAAAGCACTTGGGACTAAAGACACTCAGGACTAAAACCCCTGGACTAACACATTTGGGACTAAAGACACTCAGGACTAAAGCACTCGGGACTAAAGCACTCGGGAGTAAAAGCACTCGGGACTAAAGCACTCGGGACTAAAGACACTCGGGACTAAAGACACTCGGGACTAAGAGCACTCGGGACTAAGAGCACTCGGGACTAAAGTACTCGGGACTAAAGACACTCGGGACTAAAAGCCCTCGGGACTAAAGCACTCGGGACTAAATCACTCAGGAGTAAAAGCACTCAGGACTAAAGACAGTTGGGACTAAAGCCCTCGGGACTAAAGCCCTCGGGACTAAAGACACTCAGGACTAAAATCCCTGGACTAACACATTTGGGACTAAAGACACTCGAGACTAAAGCACTCGGGACTAAAGACACTCGGGACTAAAAGCACTCGGGACTAAAGACACTCGGGACTAAAGCCCTCAGGACTAAAGCACTCGGGACTAAAACCCCTGGACTGACACATTTGGGACTAAAGACACTCAGGACTAAAGCACTCGGGACTAAAAGCACTCGGGACTAAAGCCCTCGGGACTAAAGCCCTCGGGACTAAAACCCCTGGACTAACACATTTGGGACTAAAGACACTCAGGACTAAAGCACTCGGGACTAAAGACACTCGGGACTAAAGACACTCGGGACTAAAGACACTCGGGACTAAAACCCCTGGACTAACACATTTGGGACTAAAGACACTCAGGACTAAAGCACTCGGGACTAAAGCACTCGGGACTAAAAGCACTCGGGACTAAAAGCACTCGGGACTAAAAGCACTTGGGACTAAAGACACTCGGGACTAAAGCCCTCAGGACTAAAGCACTCGGGACTAAAACCCCTGGACTAACACATTTGGGACTAAAGACACTCAGGACTAAAAGCACTCGGGACTAAAAGCTCTCGGGACTAAAGCCCTCGGGACTAAAGCACTCGGGACTAAAGCACTCGGGACTAAAGCACTCGGGACTAAAACCCCTGGACTAACACATTTGGGACTAAAGACACTCAGGACTAAAGCACTTGGGACTAAAGACACTCGGGACTAAAGACACTCAGGACTAAAAACCCTGAACTAACACATTTGGGACTAAAGACACTCAGGACTAAAGCACTCGGGACTAAAGACACTCGGGACTAAAGCACTCGGGACTAAAGACACTAGGGACTAAAGACACTAGGGACTAAAGCACTCGGGACTAAAGACACTCAGGACTAAAACCCCTGGACTAACACATTTGGGACTAAAGACACTCAGGACTAAAGCACTCGGGACTAAAGCACTCGGGACTAAAGACACTCAGGACTAAAACCCCTGGACTAACACATTTGGGACTAAAGACACTCAGGACTAAAGCACTCGGGACTAAAGACACTCGGGACTAAAGCACTCGGGACTAAAGACACTAGGGACTAAAGCACTCGGGACTAAAGCACTCGGGACTAAAGCACTCGGGACTAAAGACACTCAGGACTAAAGCACTCGGGACTAAAGACACTCGGGACTAAAGCACTCGGGACTAAAGACACTAGGGACTAAAGCACTCGGGACTAAAGCACTCGGGACTAAAGACACTCGGGACTAAAGCACTCGGGACTAAAGACACTAGGGACTAAAGCACTCGGGACTAAAGCACTCGGGACTAAAGACACTCAGGACTAAAACCCCTGGACTAACACATTTGGGACTAAAGACACTCAGGACTAAAGCACTCGGGACTAAAGCACTCGGGACTAAAGCACTCGGGACTAAAGCACTCGGGACTAAAGACACTCAGGACTAAAACCCCTGGACTAACACATTTGGGACTAAAGACACTCAGGACTAAAGCACTCGGGACTAAAGACACTCGGGACTAAAGCACTCGGGACTAAAGACACTCGGGACTAAAGACACTCGGGACTAAAGCACTCGGGACTAAAGCACTCGGGACTAAAGCACTCGGGACTAAAGCACTCGGGACTAAAACCCCTGGACTAACACATTTGGGACTAAAGACACTCAGGACTAAAGCACTCGGGACTAAAGCACTCCTGACTAAAGCACTCGGGACTAAAAGCACTCGGGACTAAAAGCACTCGGGACTAAAGCACTCGGGACTAAAGACACTCGGGACTAAAGACACTCGGGACTAAAGCACTCGGGACTAAAGCACTCGGGACTGAAGACACTCGGGACTAAAACCCCTGGACTAACACATTTGGGACTAAAGACACTCAGGACTAAAGCACTCGGGACTAAAGCACTCGGGACTAAAGCACTCGGGACTAAAGACACTCAGGACTAAAACCCCTGGACTAACACATTTGGGACTAAAGACACTCAGGACTAAAGCACTCGGGACTAAAGACACTCGGGACTAAAGCACTCGGGACTAAAGACACTCGGGACTAAAGACACTAGGGACTAAAGCACTCGGGACTAAAGCACTCGGGACTAAAGCACTCGGGACTAAAACCCCTGGACTAACACATTTGGGACTAAAGACACTCAGGACTAAAGCACTCGGGACTAAAGCACTCGGGACTAAAGCACTCGGGACTAAAAGCACTCGGGACTAAAAGCACTCGGGACTAAAAGCACTCGGGACTAAAGACACTCGGGACTAAAGACACTCGGGACTAAAGCACTCGGGACTAAAGCACTCGGGACTAAAGACACTCGGGACTAAAGACACTCGGGACTAAAACCCCGGGACTAACACATTTGGGACTAAAGACACTCAGGACTAAAGCACTCGGGACTAAAGCACTCAGGAGTAAAAGCACTTGGGACTAAAGCACTCGGGACTAAAGACACTCGGGACTAAAGACACTCGGGACTAAAACCCCTGGACTAACACATTTGGGACTAAAGACACTCAGGACTAAAGCACTCGGGACTAAAGCACTCAGGAGTAAAAGCACTTGGGACTAAAGCACTCGGGACTAAAGACACTCGGGACTAAAGCACTCGGGACTAAAGCACTCGGGACTAAAACCCCTGGACTAACACATTTGGGACTAAAGACACTCAGGACTAAAGCACTCGGGACTAAAGCACTCAGGAGTAAAAGCACTTGGGACTAAAGCACTCGGGACTAAAGACACTCAGGACTAAAGACACTCGGGACTAAGAGCACTCGGGACTAAGAGCACTCGGGACTAAAGTACTCGGGACTAAAGACACTCGGGACTAAAAGCCCTCGGGACTAAAGCACTCGGGACTAAAGCACTCGGGAGTAAAAGCACTCAGGACTAAAGACAGTTGGGACTAAAGCCCTCGGGACTAAAGCCCTCGGGACTAAAGACACTCAGGACTAAAACCCCTGGACTAACACATTTGGGACTAAAGACACTCGAGACTAAAGCACTCGGGACTAAAGACACTCGGGACTAAAAGCACTCGGGACTAAAGACACTCGGGACTAAAGCCCTCAGGACTAAAGCACTCGGGACTAAAACCCCTGGACTGACACATTTGGGACTAAAGACACTCAGGACTAAAGCACTCGGGACTAAAAGCACTCGGGACTAAAGCCCTCGGGACTAAAGCCCTCGGGACTAAAACCCCTGGACTAACACATTTGGGACTAAAGACACTCAGGACTAAAGCACTCGGGACTAAAGACACTCGGGACTAAAGACACTCGGGACTAAAGACACTCGGGACTAAAACCCCTGGACTAACACATTTGGGACTAAAGACACTCAGGACTAAAGCACTCGGGACTAAAGCACTCGGGACTAAAAGCACTCGGGACTAAAAGCACTCGGGACTAAAGACACTCGGGACTAAAGCCCTCAGGACTAAAGCACTCGGGACTAAAACCCCTGGACTAACACATTTGGGACTAAAGACACTCAGGACTAAAAGCACTCGGGACTAAAAGCTCTCGGGACTAAAGCCCTCGGGACTAAAGCACTCGGGACTAAAGCACTCGGGACTAAAGCACTCGGGACTAAAACCCCTGGACTAACACATTTGGGACTAAAGACACTCAGGACTAAAGCACTTGGGACTAAAGACACTCGGGACTAAAGACACTCAGGACTAAAAACCCTGAACTAACACATTTGGGACTAAAGACACTCAGGACTAAAGCACTCGGGACTAAAGACACTCGGGACTAAAGCACTCGGGACTAAAGACACTAGGGACTAAAGACACTAGGGACTAAAGCACTCGGGACTAAAGACACTCAGGACTAAAACCCCTGGACTAACACATTTGGGACTAAAGACACTCAGGACTAAAGCACTCGGGACTAAAGCACTCGGGACTAAAGACACTCAGGACTAAAACCCCTGGACTAACACATTTGGGACTAAAGACACTCAGGACTAAAGCACTCGGGACTAAAGACACTCGGGACTAAAGCACTCGGGACTAAAGACACTAGGGACTAAAGACACTAGGGACTAAAGCACTCGGGACTAAAGCACTCGGGACTAAAGACACTCGGGACTAAAGCACTCGGGACTAAAGACACTCGGGACTAAAGCACTCGGGACTAAAGACACTAGGGACTAAAGCACTCGGGACTAAAGCACTCGGGACTAAAGACACTCGGGACTAAAGCACTCGGGACTAAAGACACTAGGGACTAAAGCACTCGGGACTAAAGCACTCGGGACTAAAGACACTCAGGACTAAAACCCCTGGACTAACACATTTGGGACTAAAGACACTCAGGACTAAAGCACTCGGGACTAAAGCACTCGGGACTAAAGCACTCGGGACTAAAGCACTCGGGACTAAAGCACTCGGGACTAAAGACACTCAGGACTAAAACCCCTGGACTAACACATTTGGGACTAAAGACACTCAGGACTAAAGCACTCGGGACTAAAGACACTCGGGACTAAAGCACTCGGGACTAAAGACACTCGGGACTAAAGACACTCGGGACTAAAGCACTCGGGACTAAAGCACTCGGGACTAAAGCACTCGGGACTAAAGCACTCGGGACTAAAACCCCTGGACTAACACATTTGGGACTAAAGACACTCAGGACTAAAGCACTCGGGACTAAAGCACTCGGGACTAAAGCACTCGGGACTAAAAGCACTCGGGACTAAAAGCACTCGGGACTAAAGCACTCGGGACTAAAGACACTCGGGACTAAAGACACTCGGGACTAAAGCACTCGGGACTAAAGCACTCGGGACTGAAGACACTCGGGACTAAAACCCCTGGACTAACACATTTGGGACTAAAGACACTCAGGACTAAAGCACTCGGGACTAAAGCACTCCGGACTAAAGACACTCAGGACTAAAGCACTCGGGACTAAAGACACTCGGGACTAAAGCACTCGGGACTAAAGACACTCGGGACTAAAGACACTAGGGACTAAAGCACTCGGGACTAAAGCACTCGGGACTAAAGCACTCGGGACTAAAACCCCTGGACTAACACATTTGGGACTAAAGACACTCAGGACTAAAGCACTCGGGACTAAAGCACTCGGGACTAAAGCACTCGGGACTAAAGCACTCGGGACTAAAAGCACTCGGGACTAAAAGCACTCGGGACTAAAAGCACTCGGGACTAAAGACACTCGGGACTAAAGACACTCGGGACTAAAGCACTCGGGACTAAAGCACTCGGGACTAAAGACACTCGGGACTAAAGACACTCGGGACTAAAACCCCGGGACTAACACATTTGGGACTAAAGACACTCAGGACTAAAGCACTCGGGACTAAAGCACTCAGGAGTAAAAGCACTTGGGACTAAAGCACTCGGGACTAAAGACACTCGGGACTAAAGACACTCGGGACTAAAACCCCTGGACTAACACATTTGGGACTAAAGACACTCAGGACTAAAGCACTCGGGACTAAAGCACTCAGGAGTAAAAGCACTTGGGACTAAAGCACTCGGGACTAAAGACACTCGGGACTAAAGCACTCGGGACTAAAGCACTCGGGACTAAAACCCCTGGACTAACACATTTGGGACTAAAGACACTCAGGACTAAAGCACTCGGGACTAAAGCACTCAGGAGTAAAAGCACTTGGGACTAAAGCACTCGGGACTAAAGACACTCAGGACTAAAGACACTCGGGACTAAAAGCACTCGGGACTAAAGACACTCAGGACTAAAGACACTCGAGACTAAAGACACTCGGGACTAAAGACACTCAGGACTAAAGCACGCGGGACTAAAGACACTCGAGACTAAAGACACTCGGGACTAAAGACACTCGGGACTAAAGACACTCGGGACTAAAGACACTCGGGACTAAAGCACTCGGGACTAAAACCCCTGGACTAACACATTTGGGACTAAAGACACTCAGGACTAAAGCACTCGGGACTAAAGTACTCGGGACTAAAAGCACTCGGGACTAAAAGCACTCGGGACTAAAAGCACTCGGGACTAAAAGCACTCGGGACTAAAGACACTCGGGACTAAAGCACTCGGGACTAAAGACACTCGGGACTAAAGCCCTCAGGACTAAAGCACTCGGGACTAAAGACACTCAGGACTAAAGCACTCGGGACTAAAGCACTCAGGAGTAAAAGCACTTGGGACTAAAGCACTCGGGACTAAAGACACTCGGGACTAAAGCACTCGGGACTAAAGCACTCGGGACTAAAACCCCTGGACTAACACATTTGGGACTAAAGACACTCAGGACTAAAGCACTCGGGACTAAAGCACTCAGGAGTAAAAGCACTTGGGACTAAAGCACTCGGGACTAAAGACACTCAGGACTAAAGACACTCGGGACTAAAAGCACTCGGGACTAAAGACACTCAGGACTAAGAGCACTCGGTAATAAAATACTCGGGACTAAAGTACTCGGGACTAAAAGCACTCGGGACTAAAAGCACTCGGGACTAAAAGCACTCGGGATTAATCACTCGGGAGTAAAAGCACTCGGGACTAAAGACAGTTGGGACTAAAGCCCTCGGGACTAAAGCACTCGGGACTAAAGACACTCAGGACTAAAACCCCTGGACTAACACATTTGGGACTAAAGACACTCAGGACTAAAGCACGCGGGACTAAAGACACTCGAGACTAAAGACACTCGGGACTAAAGACACTCAGGACTAAAGCACTCGGGACTAAAGACACTCGGGACTAAAGACACTCGGGACTAAAACCCCTGGACTAACACATTTGGGACTAAAGACACTCAGGACTAAAGCACTCGGGACTAAAGCACTCGGGAGTAAAAGCACTCGGGACTAAAGCACTCGGGACTAAGAGCACTCGGGACTAAAGACACTCGGGACTAAAAGCACTCGGGACTAAAGACACTCAGGACTAAGAGCACTCGGGACTAAATCGCTCGGGAGTAAAAGCACTCGGGACTAAAGACAGTTGGGACTAAAGCCCTCGGGACTAAAGCACTCGGGACTAAAGACATTCAGGACTAAAACCCCTGGACTAACACATTTGGGACTAAAGACACTCGAGACTAAAGCACTCGGGACTAAAAGCACCTGGGGACTAAAAGCACCTAGGGACTAAAAGCACCTGGGGACTAAAGCCCTCGGGACTAAAGACACTCGGGACTAAAGACACTCGGGACTAAGAGCACTCAGGACTAAAGCACTTGGGACTAAAGACACTTGGGACTAAGAGCACTCAGGACTAAACCACTCGTGACTAAAGACACTCAGGACTAAGAGCCCTCGGGACTAAAGCACTCGGGACTAAAGACACTAGGGACTAAAAGCACTCGGGACTAAAGACACTCGGGACTAAAGCCACTCAGGACTAAAGCCACTCGGGACAAAAACCCCTGGACTAACACATTTGGGACTAAAGACACACGGGACTAAAGCACTCGGGACTAAAAGCACCTGGGGACTAAAAGCACTCGGGACTAAAAGCACTCGGGACTAAAGCACTCGGGACTAAAGACACTCGGGACTAAGAGCACTCGGGACTAAAGCACTCGGGAGTAAAGACACTTGGGACTAAGAGCACTCGGGACTAAAGCACTCGGGACTAAAAGCACTCGGGACTAAAGCACTCGGGATTAAAGCCACTAGGGACTAAAGCCACAAGGGACTAAGAGCACTCAGGACTAAAGCCCTCGGGACTAAAGCACTCGGGACTAAAACCCCTGGACTAACACATTTGGGACTAAAGCACTCAGGACTAAAAGCACTCGGGACTAAAGCCCCTGGACTAACACATTTGGGACTAAAGACACTCGGGACTAAAGCACTCAGGACTAAAGCACTCAGGACTAAAACACCTGGACTAACACATTTGGGACTAAAGACACTCAGGCCTAAAGCACTCAGGACTAAAGCCACTAGGGACTAAGAGCACTCAGGACTAAAGCCCTTGGGACTAAAGACACTCAGGACTAAAACACTCGGGACTAAGATCACTGGGGACTAAAAGCTCTCGGGACTAAAGCACTCAGGACTGAAACCACTCAGGCCTAAGAGCACTCAGGCCTAAGAGCACTCAGGCCTAAAACACCTGGGACTAAAACACTCGGAACTAAGATCACTGGGGACCAAAAGCCCTCAGGACTAAAGCACTCGGGGCTGAAAACACTCAGGCCTAAGGGCACTCTAGGCCGAAGAGCACTCAGGCCTAAGCGCACTCAGGCCTAAAACATTTGAGACTAAAACACTCGGGACTAAAGACACTCGGGGCTGAAACCACCCAGGCCTAAAAGCATTCAGGCCTAAGAGCACTTGAGGCTGAAACCACTCAGGCCTAAGCACACTCAGGCCTAAGAGCACTAAGGCCTAAAACACTCGGGACTAAGATCACTGGGGACTAAAAGCCCTCGGAACTAAAGCACTCAGGCCTGAAACCACTCAGGCCTAAGAGCACTCTAGGCCGAAGAGCACTCAGGCCTAAGCGCACTCAGGCCTAAAACACTTGAGACTAAAACACTCGGGACTAAAGCACTCGGGACTAAAGCACTCGGGACTGAAACCACCCGGGCCTAAAAGTACTCAGGCCTAAGAGCACTTGAGGCTGAAACCACTCAGGCCTAAGCACACTCAGGCCTAAGAGCACTTGAGGCTGAAACCACTCAGGCCTAAGCACACTCAGGCCTAAGAGCACTAAGGCCTAAAACACTCGGGACTAAGATCACTGGGGACTAAAAGCCCTCGGAACTAAAGCACTCAGGCCTGAAACCACTCAGGCCTAAGTGCACTCAGGCCTAAGCACACTCAGGCCTAAGATCACTAAGGCCTAAAACACCTGGGACTAAAACACTCGGCACTAAGATCACTGGGGACCAAAAGCCCTCAGGACTAAAGCACTCGGGGCTGAAAACACTCAGGCCTAAGAGCACTCTAGGCCTAAGCGCACTCAGGCCTAAGCGCACTCGGGACTAAGCGCACTCAGGCCTAAAACACCTGGGACTAAAGCACTCGGAACTAAGATCACTGGGGACCAAAAGCCCTCAGGACTAAAGCACTCAGGCCTGAAACCACTCAGGCCTAAGAGCACTCAGGCCTAAGCACACTCAGGACTAAAACACTCGGGACTAAAGCACTTGGGACTATAATCACTGGGGACTAAAAGCCCTTGGAACTAAAGCACTCAGGACTGAAACCACTCAGGCCTAAGAGCACTCAGGCCTAAGAGCACTCAGGCCTAAAACACCTGGGACTAAAACACTCGGAACTAAGATCACTGGGGACCAAAAGCCCTCAGGACTAAAGCACTCGGGGCTGAAAACACTCAGGCCTAAGAGCACTCTAGGCCGAAGAGCACTCAGGCCTAAGCGCACTCAGGCCTAAAACACTTGAGACTAAAACACTCAGGACTGAAACCACTCGGGGCTGAAACCACCCAGGCCTAAGAGCACTCAAGCCTAAGAGCACTCAGGCCTAAAACACCTGGGACTAAAGCACTCGGGACTACGATCACTGGGGAACTAAAGCACTCAGGCCTGAAACCACTCAGGCCTAAGAGCACTCAGGCCTAAAACACTCGGGACTAAAGCACTTGGGACTAAAGCACTTGGGACTAAAATCACTGGGGACTAAAAGCCCTCGGAACTAAAGCACTCAGGCCTGACACCACTCAGGCCTAAGTGCACTCAGGCCTAAGAGCACTCAGGCCTAAGAGCACTCAGGCCTAAAACACCTGGGACTAAAACACTCGGAACTAAGATCACTGGGGACCAAAAGCCCTCAAGACTAAAGCACTCGGGGCTGAAAACACTCAGGCCTAAGAGCACTCTAGGCCGAAGAGCACTCAGGTCTAAGCGCACTCAGGCCTAAGCGCACTCAGGCCTAAAACACTTGAGACTAAAACACTCGGGACTAAAGACACTCGGGGCTGAAACCACCCAGGCCTAAGAGCACTCAGGCCTAAGAGCACTTGAGGATGAAACCACCTAGGCCTAAGCACACTCAGGCCTAAGAGCACTAAGGCCTAAAACACCTGGGACTAAAGCACTCGGGACTACGATCACTGGGGACTAAAAGCCCTCGGAACTAAAGCACTCAGGCCTGAAACCACTCAGGCCTAAGAGCACTCAGGCCTAAGCACACTCAGGCCTAAAACACTCGGGACTAAAGCACTCGGGACTAAGATCACTGGGGACTAAAAGCCCTCAGGACTAAATCACTCAGGCCTGAAACCACTCAGGCCTAAGAGCACTCAGGCCTAAGAGCACTCAGGACTAAACCACTTGGGACTAAGACACTCGGGACTAAGATCACTGGGGACTAAAAGCTCTGGGGACTAAAGCACTCGGGCTGAAACCACTCAGGCCTAAGAGTGCTTTACTGGGCTTACTGGGCTCACTGGGCCTCCTGGGCTTACTGGGCTCACTGGGCTTGCTGGGCTTACTGGGCTTACCGGGCTCACTGGGCTCACTGGGCTTACTGGGCTCACTGGGCATGCTAGGCTCACTGGGCTTACTGGGTTTACTGGGCTCACTGGGCTCACTGGGTTTACTGGGCATGCTAGCCTCACTGGGCTCATTGGGCTTACTGGGCTCACTGGTCTTACTGGGCTCACTGGTCTTACTGGGCTTGCTGGTCTTACTGGATGTACTGGGCTCACTGGTCTTACTGGGCTTGCTGGTCTTAGCAGACTTCCTGGGCTCACTGGACTTACTGGGTTCACTGGGCTTACTGGTCTTACTGGGCTTACTAGGTTCGCTGGTCTTATGGGCTTACTGGGCATTCTAGGCTCACTGGGCTTACTGGGCTCACTGGGTTTACTGGGCTCACTGGGCATGCTAGGCTAACTGGGCTTACTGGGTTTACTGGGCTTACTGGGCTCACTGGGCATGCTAGCCTCACTGGGCTTACTGGGCTCACTGGGCTCCCTGGGCTCATTGGGCTCACTGGGTTTACTGGGCTTACTGGGCTCCCTGGGCTCACTGGGCTCCCTGGGTTTACTGGGCATTCTAGGCTCACTGGGCTTACTGAGCATGCTGGGCTCACTGGGTTAACTGGGCTTACTGGGCTCACTGGGTTAACTGGGCTCACTGGGCATGCTAGGCTCACTGGGCTTACTGGGTTTACTGGGCTCACTGGGCTCACTGGGCATGCTAGGCTCACTGGGCTTACTGGGTCTACTGGGCTCACTGGGCATGCTAGGCTAACTGGGCTTACTGGGTTTACTGGGCTTACTGGGCTCACTGGGCATGCTAGGCTAACTGGGCTTACTGGGCATGCTAGCCTCACTGGGCTTACTGGGCTTTCTGGGCTCACTGGGCTCACTGGGCATGCTAGGCTCACTGGGCTTACTGGGTTGACTGGACTTACTGGGCTCACTGGGCTTACTGGGTTTACTGGACTTACTGGGCTTACTGGGCATGCTAGCCTCACTGGGCTTACTGGGCTCACTGAGCTCACTGGGCTTACTGGACTTACTGGGCTCACTGGGCATGCTAGCCTCACTGGGCTTACTGGGCTTACTGGGCTTACTGGGCTCACTGAGCTCACTGGGCTTACTGGGCTCACTGGGCTTACTGGGCTTGCTGGGCTCCCTGGGCTTACTGGGTTTACTGGGCTCCCTGGGCTCCCTGGGCTCCCTGGGCTCACTGGGTTTACTGGGCTCCCTGGGCTCCCTGGGCTCCCTGGGCTCCCTGGGCTTACTGGGTTTACTGGGCTCCCTGGGCTCCCTGGGCTCCCTGGGCTCATTGGGCTCACTGGGTTTACTGGGCTTACTGGGCTCCCTGGGCTTACTGGGCTCACTGGGTTTACTGGGCATTCTAGGCTCACTGGGCTTACTGAGCATGCTGGGCTCACTGGGCTTACTGGGCATGCTGGGCTCACTGGGTTAACTGGGCTTACTGGGCTCACTGGGTTAACTGGGCTCACTGGGCATGCTAGGCTCACTGGGCTTACTGGGTTTACTGGACTCACTGGGCATGCTAGCCTCACTGGGCTTACTGGGCTCACTAGGCTGACTGGGCTCACTAGGCTTACTGGGCTCACTGGGCTTACTGGGCTCACTGGGCTCCCTGGGCTTACTGGGTTCCCTGGGCTCACTGGGTTTACTGGGCTCACTGGGCTCCCTGGGCTCATTGGGCTCACTGGGTTTACTGGTCTCCCTTGGTTTACTAGGCTCACTGGGCATGCTAGCCTCACTGGGCTCACTGGGCTCACTGGGCTGACTGGGCTCACTGGGCTCCCTGGGCTCACTGGGTTTACTGGGCTCCCTTGGTTTACTGGGCTCACTGGGCTCAGTGGGCTCACTGGGTTTACTGGGCTCACTGGGTTTACTGGGCTCACTGGGCTCACTGGGTTTACTGGGCTCACTGGGCTCCCTGGGTTTACTGGGCTCACTGGGTTTACTGGTCTCACTGGTTCCACTTTGCCGGCCTGACCGCTGAGCACGCAGACCCGACCCCCCCCCCCCCAGTTCCCCCCAGGGCCCCCCAGTTCCCCCCAGGTTTACTGCTCCAACTGGGAGGGTCCCATCCCCGCGCGCACCGCCCAGCCCCCACCCAGCCCATCCCCCCAGCCTCAGCCAGCCCCGCCTCGGCCGCCGCACCCGCCGCCGCCGCCGGCCTCCGCCGCTGCCGCGGCCGGCGCTCCGGCCTCCGCCCGCCGCCCGCCGCCCCACCTCCGCCTTCCGCCGCCGCCCGCCGCAGCCGCCTGCGGCCGCCGGGGCCGCCGCCCCCGCCGCCTCCTTCCGCCCGCCGCCCAGCCCTCCTCCGCCTGGCCTCCTCTTCCGCCGCCTCCCCGGCGCCATCCGCCCCCGCCCCAGCCCCTCCGCCTCCTCCGCCCGCCTCTCCGACCTCCTCCTCCCCATCCTCTTCATCCTCCTCATCCGTCTCTTCCTCCCCCTCCTCCTCCTCCAGCCTCCGCCTCCTTCCTCCTCCTCCTCCTCCTCCTCGTCTTCCTCCTCCTTCTCCTCCTCCTCCTCCCCCTCCTCCTCCTCCCCCTCCCCAGCCTACTCCTCCTTTCTCCTCCCCCTACTCCTCTTCCTCCTCCTCCTTCTCCTCCTCCGCTCCATCCTCCTCCTCCCCAGCCTCCTCCTCCTCCTCCTCCCCCTCTCCTCCTCCTCCTCCTTCCTCCCTCCTCCCTCCTCATCCTCCTCCCTCTTCCTCCGCCTTCCTCCTCCTCCTCCTCTTCCTCCTCCTTCCTCCTTGTCCTACTCCCCCTCCTCCTCCTTCCTCCCTCCTCCCCATCCTCCTCCTTCCTCCTCCTCCCTCCTCATCCCCCTCCTCTTCCTCCTCCTCCTCATCCTCCTCCTTCCTCCTCCTCCTCCTTCTCCTCCATCCTCCTCCTCCCCCCTCCTCTTCCCCCTCCTTCCTCCTTGTCCTACTCCCCCTCCTCCCCCTCCTCCTCCTCCATCCTCCTCCTCCTTACTCCTCCTCCTCTTCCTCTCCATCCTCCTCCTCCCCATCCTCCTCATCCTCCTCCTTCCTCCTCCCCCCCTCCTCTCCCTCCTCCTCCTCCTCCTCTTCCTTCTCCTTCTCCTCCTCCTCCTTCCTCCTCCCCCCCTCCTCTTCCTCCTCCCCTCTTCTTCCTCCTCCTCCTCCTCCTCCCCCTCTCCCCCTCCCCCTCCTCCTCCTTCTCTTCCTCCCTCTCCTCCTCCTCCATCCTCCTCCTCCCCCTCCCCCTCCTCCCTCCTCATCCTCCTCCTCTCCT
>JAKCOZ010001068.1:0-22982 GCA_022605955.1 Rallus limicola
TTCCCTCAAAAAAAGGGGAAAAAATCCAAGCAGAAACATCAAATTTTGTTCAGAGATGGGTAAATATGAAGGTAGAACTAGTTTTTCCTAGGAAAGGGCAAAAATAAAGGGAAACCACTGAGTTTTCCTCAGGAAGCAGGAAGAACGAAGCAGAACCAGCAGCTTTTTTTTCCTCAGAAAAGGGTTAAAACTAAAAGGAAATGCTGAGTTTTGCTCGTGAAAGGGAAAAAAAATAAAAGGGATATTCCTGGTTTTATTTGAGCCAAGGTAAAAACAAAGAGGAAGCATCAGGTTTTCCCCAGGAAAAGGTAAAAAACTAAGAGGAAACACCAGGTTTTACTCAGAGAAGGGTTAATACAAAGAGGAAACGCCAAGCTTTTGTCATAAAAGGGTAAAACTGAAGCGGAAAACACCACGTTTTCCTCAGAAAAAGGCGAAAATAAAAGGGGAAACGCCAAAGCGTGCCTCAGGGTAGTGTAAAAACCAAAGGGAAGCGTCACGTTTTGCTTAGAGAAGGGTAAAAACAAAGGGGGAAAAACACACCGTTTTTATTTTCCTCAGGAAAAGGTGAAAATGAAGCGGGAATGCAAAGGTTTTGTCAGAAAAAGGGTAAAACCTCAAGCTTTCCTCATAAAAAAAGGCAAAAAATGGAAGGAAAACGCCAAGTCTTCCTCAAAACTAAAACCTAAGGGGAAACACCAAGTTTTCCTCACAAAGGGTAACAAACGAGGAGGAAAAAGCCAAGTTTTTGGTAAAAACAAAGAGGAAAAAATACGTTTTCCTCAGAGGGGCTAAAACCGAACACGAAACGCCGCCTTTCTTTCAGAAAAAATTAAAAAGAAAAGGGAAGCGGCCACGTTTTCCCTCAGGCACCGGCGAACAAAAGCGTCCCCAGGCTCCCTGCTGAGTTTCCCGCCTAAAGATGGCGGCGATCCACCATTTCTTTCGGGTTTTTACCCGAAATTAAGCTTTTTTACACTCAAAAGAGGCAGGGTTGGCGCAGGGGAGGGGCTTTTTTTGACCCGTTGGTGAGGGGTTTTTATTCATCGCGGGGGAGGATTTGGGGGTGAGGGCGAAAAAGAGGGGGGGGGGGGGGGCGGTTGAACAGCGAAGCCCCGGATGGGCAGACTGCGGCACGGCCGCCGCGCATGCGCGGCGAAGCGGGAAGGCGCTTCCTCTTCCCCCCCCCCACCCCCAACAACAAGAGGCCGAGGCGCATGCGCGGCGGCCGCCCGCGCACACAAAATGGCGGCGGTGGCGCAGATGGAAAAGCCGCGCCCCTCCCTCGGCGCGCACAAAATGGCGGCAGCGGGAAGGAAACCGGAGGGGGGGTGGGGGGTGGGGGGGGGGGAGGGTGGTGTGGATAACGGGAGAGCCCGTTAGAGCGGGGAAGCAGCAGCACCGGGAAAGCCCCAAACCCACCCCCCCACCCCCTCCCAGGCCGTGGAACAGCCTGAATCCCCCCTCAATAAACAAGTTTTCATTCGCCAACGCGGGGTTTGAGGGGGTTTTGTCCCCTGCTCGCAGCATCCGGGAGAGGCGCTTTGTCTGCACCCCCCCCCCCCCCCCCCCCCCCCTCTCCTCCTCATCCCCATCCCACCTTCAAAGAAAAAAAGCCGGATTTAAGGAATAAACACACACAAACCCCCTCCCCCCCCGCCTCAGATCGGGGGATTCAGGCTGAGGAAAGCGGCGGGATGGAGCTTAAAAGCGAGGGAGCGATGGAGTGGGAGGATGGTATAGGGGAGGGGGGGCCGATTCATTCTAAGGGGCGATGGAGGAATGAGAAGAGATGGGGGGGGGGGTGCGAGAGGCAATTAAGCCGTAACATTAATTAATTCGGCTGCAGCTACGGACGCGCCTTAATTAAAAACACCCGAAACCGTTCGCTTCGACGCATCCGTTGAGGAAAGGAGTCGGATTTGGGGGGTGGGAGGGGGAGGGAATCGAACGCGCAACCCACCGACCTCCCACGTCTCTCTCTGCCTCCCCCCCCCCTCCTCCACACCGCTGACCCCGCACAGCTCCAGTCCCCCCCGTGTGCCCCCCCCCCCCGCCCCACCCCCTTTCCCCGGGTGATGCTGGTGGGGGCGGCTCAGGGAGTTCTTACCCCCCCCCTCCCCCCCCCCCCTCAGAGATCCAACCCCCTTCCTCCCCCATCCACACACACACACGCGTCTCCCCTCTGGGTGAGGAGGTAGCAGCCCGCCCCTAGCCCAGGTACCGTTGGAGGCCATGGCGGTGCCGCCGGGCTCCGCCGCTTCTCCTCCACGTGGCGCCCGCACTGCGCCGCCGGCCCGCCCCCGCCCCGCTTTATATAGCCTCGGCCGGCGCGCGAGCCTGGGGGGGGGGTGGGGAGGGGGGGGGCGGGGCCACGCTCAGGCTTCGCCCGGCCCCGCGCTCGTTCGCCTCTGGGATTGGATGGGAGAGGCTGAGAGGGGCGGGGTTAAGAGGGGTGAGTGGCGGGAGTAGGGGAGGGGCGGGTAAAGGAGCGGTGGGGGGCGTGGCTAACGCGTGAGTAGGGGCGTGGCTAATGGTTGGTTGGGTTGATGAGGGGGGGCGTGGCTAAGGGGGAGCAGGGGCGTGGCTAGAGGGCTGATTGACGTGGCTGTGGGGTACAGGTAAGGGAGGAAGGGGCGTGGCTAAGGGGGTTGAGTGGCGTGGCTATGGGTGATGGGGCGTGGCTAAGGGAGGGGCGTGGCTAACAGAGGGGGCGTGGCTAAGACAATAGGGACTGTTAATGGACAAGGGGCGTGTCTAGGGGCGTGGCTAAGGGGGTCCTTGCATTTTAAGGGGCGTGGCCAAGGGGGGCGTGGCTATGTGGCACCTATAGAAACCCTATAGCTCGCCAGCTTCACCCCCCCCAACCCCCTATAGGTGCCCTATAGAAACTCCAGGTGGGCACCCAGCCCACCCCCCCCCCACCCCCCCCTCCAATCCCCTATAGGCACCTATAGGGACACCCCCATCCCCCCTCCCCCTTCCTCAATCCACATCCCTACGGCCTTTACCTAGGGTCTATAGGGTCTATAGGGCCCCCCCAGCCCGGTTTGGGAAAGGGGGGTGGCACCTATGGCGCTCTGATGTCACGCGGCGGCCCCAAAGGTCAGCGCTAAAAATAGCCGGGGGCCCCTATAAGGGCCGTATAGGAGCCGTAAGGAGCAGGTAAGAGGGGTGGCAGGGGGGAGCCTATAGGCCAGCCTGGTCACCTATAGGGTGTGGGGGGGGCAGTCCAGGCATGAGGGGATCCTATAGGGCTGAGGGAGTCACCTATGTATCTGGGGGGTTCTGTGCTCTCTCCTATAGAGCTGGGCATGCTCCACGTTCGCCTATAGGATCGGCCGCATACATCCAGAGACTCCCCTGCTGCCCCCTATAGAGCTGGGACCTATAGCCCCACCCTGTCCACTATAGCTCCGCCTCATCCCCCATAGCTCTGCCTACTCTATAGCCCTGCCCCTATAGCTCCACACCCCCCTATAGCCCCTCCCCATCCCCTATAGTACCGCCCCATAGCTCTGCATCCCCTATAGCCCTGCCCCATCCTCTATAGCCCCTCCCATCCCCTATAGCCCTGCCCCATCCTCTATAGCCCCTCCCATTCCCTATAGCCCCTCCCATCCCCTATAGCCCTGCCCCTATAGCTCTGGATCCCCTGTAGCCCATCCCCTATAGCTCCGCCCCATCCCCTGTAGCCCCGCCCCTATAGCTCCCCATCCTCTACAGCCCCACCTCATCCTCTATAGTACCCGCCCCTATAGCTCTGCATCCCCTATAGCCCCCCCCCTATAGCCGCTCCCATCCTTTATAGCCCTGCCCCCATCCCCTATAGCTCCACACCCCCTATAGCTCCACACCCCCTATAGCTCCACACCCTATAGCTCCACATCCCCTATAGCCCCTCCCATCCCCTATAGCTCCCCATCCCCTATAGCCCCTCCCCAGCCCCCTATAACCCCTCCCATCCCCCTATAGCCCCTCCCCTACAGCTCCCCAGCCCCTATAGACCCTCCCCAGCCCCATATAGACCCTCCCCAGCCCCATATAGCCCCTCCCCTACAGCTCCCTAGCCCCTATAGCCCCTCCCCAGCCCATATAGCCCCTCCCCATCCCCATATAGACCCTCCCCATCCCCATATAGACCCTCCCCTACAGCTCCCCATCCCCTATAGCCCCTCTCCCCATCCCCTATAGCCCCTCCCCATCCCCTATAGCCCCTCCCCATCCCCTATAGCCCCTCCCCAGCCCCCTATAACCTCTCCCCATCCCCATATAGCCCCTCCCCAGCCCCTATAACCCCTCCCCATCCCCTATAGCCCCTCCCCTACAGCTCCACAGCCCCTATAGCCCCTCCCCATCCCCTATAGCCCCTCCCCAGCCCCTATAGCCCCTCCCAGCCCCTATAGCCCCTCCCCATCCCCTATAGCCCCTCCCCATCCCCATATAGCCCCTCCCCAGCCCCTATAGCCCCTCCCCTACTGCTCCCCAGCCCCTATAGCCCCTCCCCAGCCCCTATAGCCCCTCCCCATCCCCTATAACCCCTCCCCAGCCCCTATAGCCCCTCCCCAGCCCCTATAGCCCCTCCCCAGCCCCTATAGCCCCTCCCCATCCCCTATAGCCCCTCCCCAGCCCCTATAGCCCCTCCCCATCCCCTATAACCCCTCCCCAGCCCCCTATAGCCCCCCCCCGCCATGGCGTCAGCGCAGGTGCGTGCGCAGGGCCGTGCGCTGGAGCGGCGTCTGCGCCAGGCGGGGCGGGAGGCGGTGCTGGCGGCGCTGGGGGCGGAGCTGGGCCAGAGAGAGGCTGAGGAGCTGGGCGTGGCGCTGGGCGGGGCAGGGCGGGGCTGGGCGCGGCGCCTGCGGGCGCTGGCGCTGGCGGGAGGCGACAGGACCTGCGGGGCGCTGCTGGGGGCGCTGGAGCGGCTCCGGGAGCCGGGGCCTTTCGGTGAGTCGGGGGCACCTCCCCCTATTAGGCCACACCCCCTTAGGCCACGCCCCCTTGGGCCACGCCCCCTTGGGCCACGCCCTATTGGTTGCTCCCCATAGGCCACACCCTATTGGTTGCTCCACTGTAAACCACCCCCATAAACCACCCCTCATTTGCCACGCCCTGTGAACCACGCCCCCATAAGGCCACGCCCCATGTAGGCCACACCTTCGCAAGGCCACGCCCCCATAGGCCACACCTTCCTAGGCCACGCCCCCCCGGGCCACACCCTATAGGCCACAAACCATTGCCCCCTATATACCACGCCTCCATTGACCACACCCCTATAGGCCACACCCACCAATGACCCCCGCATCCACAGGCCACACCCCCCCCCCACAGGCCACACCCTATTGGCCACTGCCCACAAACCACACCCATTGACTGTGCCCTATAAACCACACCTAATTGACCACACCCCCCTCCCTTGACCACACCCTTTAACTCACACCCCCCCCCCCCCATTGGTCAAGCCCTGTTGGCCACACCCCCTTGAACCACGCTCATTGGCCATGCCCCATAAGCCACGCCCTACAGATCAGGCCATGAACCACACCCAGTGGCCCCACCCTATAAACCACACCCCTGTAGGCCACACCCCCCGTCTCCATCCCATTAGCCACGCCCTGTAAACCACACCCCATTGGTTACACCCTATATACCACACCCAATTGGCCACACCCTCTGCACCACGCTTCCATTGGGCCCCCTTGGCCACACCCCCTTTAACCACACCCTATTGGTCATGCCCTATAAACCACGCCCCATCTAGCACACCCCATTATCCACACCCTATAAGCCACGCCCCTTTGGCCACGCCCCTATTTGGCCACGCCCTCTCCGCCCCCCCCCAGATTTCTACAACCCCGAGCGTGACTCTGAGCCCCGCCCACCGCTCTGACTGTCCCTGCTGCCAGCCAATGGCGGGGCAGGAAGGGGGAGACGCCCACGAGGAAGAGGAGGAGGGAGATCCTGAGGAAGAGGCCGAAGGCCCTGAGGAGGAGGAGGAGAATGGAGACCCTGAGGAAGGGGATGGGGATCCCGAGGAGGAGGAGGGTGAGGATGGAGACCCCCAAGAAGAGGCTGAAGGCCCGGAGGAGGAGGACGGAGAGCCTGAGGAGGAGGAGGGTGAGGAAGATGAAGGCGCTGAGGAAGAGGAGGGTGACACTGAGTAGGAGGGGAGGGAAGATGGAGACCCCGGAGGAGGGGGATGAAGATGGAACACCCCGCAGAGGGAAGATGAGGAGGAGGAAGATGATGATGATGGATTTGGGGCACCACCACCCAGCCTTCATCCCCCCCACCTCCTCCTCCTCCTCCTCATCTCCCCCCCCCCACCCCCGCGCAGGCCCCCAATAAACCCTCTCCCCATGGCACCGGCTGCAGCTTTAATGAGGGCGCTGCCCCGCTCCGCTAACGAGGAGGGGGCCCTAATGAAGCCAAACAGGGAGTGTGGGGCAGGAGGGGGGGAGGGGGCATCAGGAACCCCAACGTCCTGGGTGGGTGGGGCAGCGCCCCAATGTCCAATGAGGGGCCCAAGTGTCCCAGAGCACCCTGACCTCCATGAGGATGGATGTCCAACATCAGGGGGGCTCTGGGTCCACCCAACCCCCCATGGTGACCAAGGTCCAACATGGCGGCCTCCAGGTCTACCGTGACCCCCACGATGAATCAACGCCCAATGGGGGATGTTCTCCAGGTCTACCTTGACTTCCATGATGGTCATCCAATGGGGGGTCTCCAGGAGGACCAAGACCCCCATGATGAAGAACGTCCAATGGGGGGGGGGTTCTCCAGAGGACCTTGACCCCCATGATGGTCAACGTCCAATGGGGGGAGTCTCCAGGTCTACCTTGACCCCCATGATGGTCAACGTCCAATGGGGGATGTTCTCCAGGTCTACTTTGGCCCCATGATGGCCAATGTCCAATAGGGGGAGTCTTCAGGTCTATCTTGACTTCCATGACGGTCAATGTCCAATGGGGGGGGGGGTCTCCAGGAGGACCAAGACCCCCACGATGAAGAATGTCCAGTGGGGGGGATGTCTTCAGGCGGACCTTGACCTCTATGATGAAGAGGATCCACTGGGGCGGGGGTCTCCAGGTCTACCTTGACCCCCATGATGGTCAACGTCCAATGGGGAGGGTTCTCCAGGAGGCCTTTGACTCCCATGATGGTCAATGTCCAATGGGGGGGGCGGGGGGATCTCCAGGAGGACCAAGCCCCCCATGATGAAGAACGTCCAATGGGGGGGGGTTCTCCAGAGGACCTTGACCCCCATGATGGTCAATGTCCAATGGGGGATGTTCTCCAGGTCTACCTTGACCCCCATGATGAACGTCCAATGGGGGGGTGTCCAGGTCTACCTTGACCCCCCATGATGGCCAATGTCCAATGGGGGGGTGTCCAGGTCTACCTTGACCCCCATGATGGCCAATGTCCAATGGGAGGAGTCTCCAGGTCTACCTTGACCTCCATGACCGTCAATGTCCAATGGGGGGGATTGTCTCCAGGCGGACCTTGACCTCTCTGATGAAGAGCATCCACTGGGGGGGGTCTCCAGGTCTACCTTGACCCCCATGATGGCCAACGTCCAATGGGGGAGTGGAGGTCTCCAGGAGGACCTTGACCTCCATGACAAAGAGCACCCAATGGGGGGGTCTCCAGGTCTACCTCGACCCTCATGGCTAACATCCAGTGGGGGGTCTCCAGGTCTACCTCGACCCTCCTGGCTAACATCCAGTGGGGGGTCTCCAGGTCTACCTCGACCCCCATGATGGCTATGGGCGGGGGTCTCCAGGTCTACCTCGACCCTCATGGCTAACATCCAGTGGAGGGTCTCCAGGTCTACCTCGACCCCCATGATGGCTATGGGGGGGGGTCTCCAGGTCTACCTCGACCCTCATGGCTAACATCCAGTGGAGGGTCTCCAGGTCTACCTCGACCCCCATGATAAACTATGGGGGGGGTCTCCAGGTCTACCTCGACCCTCCTGGCTAACATCCAGTGGGGGGTCTCCAGGTCTATCTCCCATGATGGCTATGGGGGGGGTCTCCAGGTCTACCTCGACCCTCATGGCATCCAGTGGGGGGTCTCCAGGTCTATCTCAACTCCCATGATGGCTATGGGGGGGGTCTCCAGGTCTACCTCGACCCTCACGGCTAACATCCAGTGGGGGGGTCTCCAGGTCTACCTCAACCCCCCATGATCAACGTCCAATGGGGAGGGGGGTTCTCCAGGCACCCGGGGCAGCGTTGGAGGGGAGTTACCCAGGTGTGGGGGGTGCTTCCCCCCCCCCCCCCATCCCCCTCTAAATCCGGAAGCTCTCCCCCTTGCCGTCGATGTGGCGCAGGCGCAGGTAGACGTCGGTGCCCACCCCTTGCAGCGACTGTAGGCACAGCGACCCCCCCAGATACTCGGCGTAGGCACGAGAGGTGGGCAGGCCGAACCCAAACCTGGGGAGGGGGGACAGCGCTGGGGTCATCAGGGTGGGGAGGGGGGGGTGGGGGACGACACACACACGTGGCTCCCCCAAGGTTTGGCAGTGGGGAAGTCCCCCTGGTGTGTCCCCCACCCCTCCCTGCTGCGGTGACGGTGACGTACCCGTGCATGGGACAAGCCTGGCCGCTGTTGCTGAGGTCCAGGAGGTTTCGGAAGGGACCCCCTAACCGGGGGTCCTGGGCGCTGGCCTCGGCTGTGCTGAAGTGGTACTCGGTCACCTTGTCCAGGAGGTCGTGGGGGATGCCACCGCCCCGGTCTGAGATCCTGGGGTTGGGGGGAGGAACACAGGGGGGGGAAGGGGGCACTCAGGGGAGAGACCCCTCCCCAAAAGATTGGGGGTGTCTAAGGAGGTGGAAGACCCCCCCCAGTAGAGAGAAACATCTTGGAAATGGGGAGGGGGGTGGGGGAGAACCACTCATGGGAGACCCCCAAGGGGAGAGGAACACCCTGGGGATGGGTTTTGGTGGGGAGACAACCACCCATAAAGACAGCCAAGGGGAGGGGGACACCCTGGAGAACCCCCTCATGGAGGGCAGGTCCCTGCATTGGGAGTGGTCCCCCCCCAGTAGGGACACCTGTGGGGACCCCCCCCCCAAGGAGGGGGGAGGGCTGGGGCACAGAGACCACCCTGGGGGACACCATGAAGATCACAGGGATGCTGGAGGGAGGCTGAAGCCACCTTGGGGACACCCATGGGGACACCCCTAAAGAGCCACGTGTTCCCCACTGCCCTAGACCCCTGGGACCCCCCCCCCCCAGACCCCTGGAACCCCCCCCCCCACCCCAAACCCCCCAGATCCCCCCATACCGGATGACCAGGTCGATGTCGTTGTTGGCGATGGTCACCACGATGTCGGGGACGTTGTAGGGGGTGTCGAGGTGGGACTCCATCGTCGCCCTGTGCCACCCCAACAGCCTCCTGTGACCCCCATGGCCCCCCCAGCCCCACATATTCCCCCCCCCAAGTCTCTATAGAGCCCTGAAGGCCCCTCTCTCCCCACAGCCCCCCTGTAGGCTCCCTCCGCACCCTCCATAGGTCCCACACACCTCTTACAGACCCCATACACACCCCCCCATAGGGCCCAGCGACCCCCTCAACCCCCCTGTAGAGCCCTAAGACACCCCCATTGCCCCCTCAGAGCCCCACATCCTCCTCGTTCCTCCTCTCCAAGCCACAATCCACCCCCCCCCCCATAAGACCATAGATGCACCAGGCTCTATAGAACCCCCCTCCCCAACCATCACAGCCCCCCCCCGTGCCCCCCATAGCCCCCCCGCCCCCCGAAGCCCCCCACCTCATGGCGTTCTTGAGCAGCTCGGGCAGGACGTAGTCGAGGGGCAGGGGGATGAAGGGGAACCGCGCCGCCACGTGCCCGTTGATGCGCACCCGCGGCGCGTTCCCGTACTGGTGCTCGCACAGCCGCCTGCAGGCCCCGCCCCGTCACCCCCCAGGCCCCGCCCCACCATCCCCCCCGACCAATCACCCCGCCCCATCACCCCCAGGCCCCGCCCCAACACCACCCCCCAGCCAATCACCCCGCCCCATCACCCCCCAGGCCCCGCCCCAACACCACCCCCCAGCCAATCATCCCGCCCCGTCACCTCCAGCCCCGCCCCAACACCTCCCCCAGCCAATCATCCCGCCCCACCACCCCCAAGCCCCGCCCCAACACCGCCCCCCAGCCAATCACCCCGCCCCACCACCCCCAGGCCCCGCCCTGACAACTCCCCCAGCCAATCAGCCCGCCCCACCACCTCCAGCCCCGCCCCAACACCTCCCCCCCAGCCAATCATCCCGCCCCATCACCTCCAGCCCCGCCCCCTACCCCCAGGCCCCGCCCCACTATCACCTCCCTGTCAATCACCCCGTCCCGGCCCCACCCCCATAGTCGCCAGGAGCCCCCCCAGTAGCCCTTAGGAATCCCCCCCCAAACCCTTATAAGGCCCCAGGAAGCACCCCTATAGCTCTCTAGAGCCCCCAGGAACCCCCCCTATAGCTCCCTATAGCCCCTGGGAGCCCCCTTATAGCCCCCTTATTGCCCTTAGACACCCCCCCAGCCCCCAATAGCTCCCAGGAACCCCCCCAAATACTCCAGAGGAACCCCTAGGACCTGCCCTATAGCCCCCAGGAGCCCCACTATAGCTCCCTATAGCCCCCGGGAGTCCCCCTATAGCTCCCTATAGCCTTCCCAGGAGCCCCCCTATTGCACTTAGACCCCCCCCCAGCTGCCAATAGCCCCCAGGAACCCCTCTATAGGCCCTGGGAACCCTCCTATAGCTCCCTATAGCCCCTGGGAGCCCCCCCTTATTGCCCTTAGACCCCCTCCCATCCCCCAGTAGCCCCCAATAGCTCCCAGGAACCCCCCCAAATACTCCAGAGGAACCCCTAGGACCTGCCCTATAGCCCCCAGGAGCCCCACTATAGCTCCCTATAGCCCCTTGGAGTCTCCCTATAGCTCCCTATAGCCTCCCCAGGAGCCCCCCTATTGCACTTAGACCCCCCCCCAGCCCCCAATAGCCCCCAGGAACTCCCCTATAGCCCCTGGGAGCCCTCCTATAGCTCCCTATAGCCCCTGGGAGCCCCCCCTTATTGCCCTTAGACCCCCTCCCATCCCCCAATAGCCCCCAGGAACCCCCCCAAATACTCCAGAGGAACCCCTAGGACCTGCCCTATAGCCCCCAGGAGCCCCACTATAGCTCCCTATAGCCCCCGGGAGTCCCCCTATAGCTCCCTATAGCCTCCCCAGGAGCTCCCCTATTGCACTTAGACACCCCCCCCAGCCCCCAATAGCCCCCAGGAACCCCCCTATAGCCCCTGGGAGCCCTCCTATAGCTCCCTATAGCCCCTGGGAGCCCCCCTTATTGCCCTTAGACCCCCTCCCATCCCCCAATAGCCCCCAATAGCCCCCAGGAACCCCCCCAAATACTCCAGAGGAACCCCTAGGACCTGCCCTATAGCCCCCAGGAGCCCCACTATAGCTCCCTATAGCCCCCGGGAGTCCCCCTATAGCTCCCTATAGCCTCCCCAGGAGCCCCCCTATTGCACTTAGACCCCCCCCCCAGCCCCCAATAATCCCCAGGAACCCCCCTATAGGCCCTGGGAGCCCTCCTATAGCTCCCTATAGCCCCTGGGAGCCCCCCCTTATTGCCCTTAGACCCCCTCCCATCCCCCAATAGCCCCCCCTATAGCCCCCTATGGCCCCATAGGCACCTCACCGGGCGAAGTCGACCCACTTCTCGATGAGCTTCTTTGGGGAGAGGCGGGTGCAGATGATGCCCACGAAATCAGGCTACAGAGAGAGAGGGAGGGGAGGGGGATGAGGGGCAGGGGCACCCATGGGTGCTATAGGTACCTATAGGTACCCTACTCCCCCCTCTCTATAGCCCCCACCTTGTCCTCATGCAGGGCCAAGTGATGAGCCGCCAGCATCCGCATCCCCAGGCGCGAGGTCAGCGTCTTGTCCAGGAAGGGCCGGAGCAAGCGCTCATCCTGGGGGGGGACAAGAGGTATTGGGGAGGGGTCTGAGGGGGTCTCCCACACACCCCCTGTGTGTCATGTATGTGTGGTGTCCCCCCCTCCCCAAAATAAAGCCCCCCCAGTACCTGGATGTGTCGGCGACACTCGCGCAGCCCCTCGGCCAGCAGCGTCACCACGTCCTTGTGGTCCTCCAGCAGCTGGCGCAGCAGGGAGCAGTACCGGGCCTCATCCCCCCGTGCCTGGATCTGGGGGACACACACGGGGACAAGGGGACAGTGGAGGGGACAGACAGACAGACAGGGGGTGGCTGGAGGGCAGGGAAGGGGGTGGGGGGTGGCACTCACAGGGGGGAAGTCGCTGAGCTTCTGGAAGGCGCGGATGTAGAGCTCGTGCTGGGGGTGGGGAGGGGACAGGGGGGGTCAGCACATGGGTGGGGTGTTGTGTGTCCCCCCCCCCTCATCCCCCCAAAAAACATAGGGGCAGGGGTGGGGGGTGTCCCCCCCCAAAGACATCCCCCCAAGGATGTGGGGGATCTGCCCCGCAAGGATATTGGGGTCCCCCAAGGATGTCAGGGCCCCCTCCCCCAAGGATGTCAAAGGTCATCCCCCTCCCATCCCAGGATATGGGGGTGTCCCCCTCAAGGACATGGGGTGTCCCCTCCAAAGGACATTGGGGTACCCCCCAAGGATGTCAGGGTTCCCCAAGCATGTTGGGGTTCTCCCCCCTCTCCCCCCCCCAAGGACATAAGGATCCCCCTCCCATGGATGTGGCGGTGTCGTGTGTCCCCCCCCCAGGGATGTTGGGGTCCCCCCTGTGCCCTCCTAGGACATTGGGGTCCCCCAAGGATGTCAGGGTTCCTCCCCCAAGGATGTTGGGATCCCCCTCCCAAGGATGTAGGGGTGTCCCTCAAGGGTTTCAGGAGGTACCCCCCCCCAAGACATCAGGGTCCCCCAAGGATTTTGGGGTCCCACTCATGCCCCCCAGGACATCAGGGTCCCCCAAGGATTCTGGGGTCCCACTCATGCCCCCCCAGGACATCAGGGTCCCCCAAGGATGTCAGGGTTCCCCCTGTCCTCCCCAAGCATGTCGGGGTTCCCTCCCCAAGGACATAGGGATCCCCCTCCCAAGGATGTAGGGGTGTCTCTCAAGGGTTTCAGGAGGTACCCCCCCTTAGGACATCAGGGTCCCCCAAGGATTTTTGGGGTGCCCCCCAGGACGCACCACGTGGAGGATGGTGGGGTTGCACCCGATGATGAAGGGGAGGCTGCGGAAGCCCTTGATGCGGTGGGCGATGCGCACCGGCAGCTCTTGCTGCAGGTACCGGGCGCTCTTCTGCAGGGGGAAAGGAGGGGTGGGGGGGGGTGATTCACCCAAATTTCGGGGTTTCCCCCCTCCTGGGGACCCCGCCCCCACACACAAACAAACCCCCACTCAGTATCTCACCAGGATGTGGCTGCCGTCCTGCGAGCGCCCCGAGTACAGCATGGTGGTGGGCGTCAGGCGCACCGAGGGCTGTGTTTGGGGAGGGTGACAGGAGGGGGTGACATCACTTTTAGGGGGGGTTCAACCCAGGTGCTGACAACAGCGGGGACCCCTCAGGGATTCCCCCCCACCTCCCGCCTCCTGGGGACCCTCCAAAACCCACCCCCCTTCCCATAGGGTCCCCCCCCCACCTTCTCGGCGGCGATGTCGATGGCGGGTTGGTGGTAGAAGGAGGTGACGGCCTTGGAGCGCTCCCGAGCCAGGTCAGGGGGGGTCTGGTCGGCAGCTGCTCGGGCTGGGGGACGGAGGGGCAAAGCCCCCCCTCTCCTGCCCCCCAAAACCCGATGCAGCATTTCCTGGGGGGAAGGGGAGGGGGGGAGGGATAGGGATTTGGAGGTGGGGGGGGGGGGTGACATGACTTGAACACCCCCAAGCTGGCTGGGTATGGGGGTCAGGGAGGAGTTGGGGGGGGGTGTGTGTGTGTGACATGACCTGGACACTGCCCCCCCCCCGCCAAGGGGTGTGGGGATGGGGGACCTGCACACCTCCCTCCCAAGGGACACCCCCACCTCCCCACCAAAAAAGGGACTCGGGACTTTGGGACCACCCCCCCCACCCCCCACTCCCTTCCCCAGATGGGACCCAAGTGTCAGGGACACACAGAGCCCCCGCTATACACCCCCACCAAACCTCCCCCAGAGCCAGCCTCAGTGTCCCCCCAAAACCAGAGCCTGGGACCCCTGTCCACCCCTCAAACCCACCCCAAGCCCCACAAACCTCTTTCCCCCTCAGTGTCCCCCCAAAACCAGACCCCAGGACCCTTCTGTCCCCCATCAAATCGACCCCAAGCCCCGCAGCTGCCCTTTTTCCCTCAGTGTCCCCCCAAAACCAGAGCCTGGGACCCCTGTCCACCCTTCAAACCCACCCCAAGACCCACAAACCTCTTTCCCCCTCAGTGTCCCCCCAAAACCAGACCCCGGGACCCTTCTGTCCCCCCTCAAATCGACCCCAAGTCCCGCAGCCCCCCTTTTCCCCCTCAGTGTCCCCCCAAAACCAGAGCCTGGAACCCCTGTCCACCCCTCAAATCCACCCCAAGCCCCACAAACCTCTTTCCCCCTCAGTGACCCCCCAAACCCAGACCCCAGGACCCTTCTGTCCCTCCCCAAACCAAACCTGAGCCCCTCAGCTGCCCTTTTCCCCTCAGTGTCCCCCCAAAACCAGAGCCTGGAACCCCTGTCCACCCCTCAAACCCACCCCAAACCCCACAAACCTCTTTTCCCCTCAGTGTCCCCCCAAAACCAGACCCCAGGACCCTTCTGTCCCCCCTCAAATCGACCCCAAGCCCCGCAGCTCCCCTTTTTCCCTCAGTGTCCCCCCAAAACCAGAGCCTGGGACCCCTGTCCACCCCTCAAACCCACCCCAAGCCCCACAAACCTCTTTCCCCCTCAGTGTCCCCCCAAAACCAGACCCCGGGACCCTTCTGTCCCCCCTCAAATCGACCCCAAGTCCCGCAGCTGCCCTTTTTCCCTCAGTGTCCCCCCAAAACCAGAGCCTGGGACCCCTGTCCACCCCTCAAACCCACCCCAAGACCCACAAACCTCTTTCCCCCTCAGTGTCCCCCAAAAACCAGACCCCAGGACCCTTCTGTCCCCCCTCAAATCGACCCCAAGCCCCGCAGCTGCCCTTTTTCCCTCAGTGTCCCCCCAAAACCAGAGCCTGGGACCCTTCTGCCCCCCCCCAAAACTAAACCTGAGCCCTGCAGCCCCCCTTTTCCCCTCAGTGTCCCCCCAAAACCAGACCCCAGGACCCTTCTGTCCCCCCTCAAACCGACCCCGAGCCCCACAGATCCCCTTTTCGCCTCAGTGTCCCCCCAAAACCAGACCCCAGGACCCTTCTGTCCCCTCCCAAACCGACCCCGAGCCCCGCAGCTCCCCTTTTCCCTTCAGTGTCCCCCCAAAACCAGAGCCTGGGACCCCTATGCCCCCCCCCAAACCAAACCTGAGCCCGGCAGCCTCCCTTTTCCCCTCAGTGTCCCCCCAAAACCAGACCCCAGGACCCTTCTGTCCCCTCCCAAACCGACCCCGAGCCCCGCAGCTCCCCTTTTCCCCTCAGTGTCCCCCCAAAACCAGACCTCAGGACCCTTCTGTCCCTCCCCAAGCCCCGCAGCCCCCCCTTTTCCCCTCAGACCTCCCCCCTCAGCAGCTTCTCCCCTCACTCAACCCCCGTCCCTCCAACAACCGCCCCAACTCCGCTGTCTCCCCTCCTCTTTCCCCTCCCCCTCCAAAACAACACCCTAAACTCACCAACCACCGTCCCCAGGCGCTCGAAACGCCGCCGCCACCACCCCTAGAGACGGGCTCCGCTCAGGGCAGCCCCGCTCAGCCCCCTCCCGCCCCCAGCCCCGCCGCTGGAGCCGCCCCTTCCCCTCACGGAGCCACGAGCAGCGCTGAGGCGAAAGGGGAGGGGGGGGGGGGAGGGTGGGACAGCGCACGCGCGGCGCGCAGGGCGGGAAACTCCCCCTGACCGCCTCCCTGCCTTCCCGCCCCCACCCCTCCGCGCATGCGCAGAAGCCCGGAGGCGGCATCTGAGGCGGCGCCGCCGCCATCTTGTGAGGCGAGGCGAGGTGAGGCGGGAAACCGAGTCCCGGCCGTAAGGGAAAGGAGCTTCGGCTCTTGCTCCGGTAGCACGGCTGAGGGGGAGGGAATACCCACCCCCCGGATGGCTTCGTGAAGGGGAGGGGGGTGTTTCTAGGCGCCTGGGGCTCATGGGGGGGGTTCTTTAGTGCCTCATGAAGGGGGGGGTCCTAGAGGGCTTAATGGCTCATAAGGGGGGGGGCTCAGGTGCCATGGTTATTGGTGAGGGGGGGTCTGAGCTCCCTGGAGCCTTTAGTTGGGGGTGACAGGGGGGTCTGAGCTCCCTGGAGCCTTTAATTGTGGGTGATGGAGGGGTCTGAGCTCCCTGGGCCGTTTAGTTGGGGGTCACAGGGAGGTTTGAGCTCCCTGGGGCCTTTAGTTGGGGGTCACAGGGGGGTCTGAGCTCCCTGGGGCCTTTAGTTGGGGGTCACAGGGGGGTCTGAGCTCCCTGGAGCCTTTAGTTGGGGGTCACAGGGGGGTCTGAGCTCCCTGGAGCCTTTAGTTGGGGGTCACAGGGGGGTCTGAGCTCCCTGGGGCCTTTAGTTGGGGGTCACAGGGGGGGTCTGAGCTCCCTGGAGCCTTTAGTTGGGGGTCACAGGGGGGTCTGAGCTCCCTGGAGCCTTTAGTTGGGGGTCACAGGGGGGGTCTGAGCACCCTGGTGCCTTTAGTTGGGGGTCACAGGGGGGGTCTGAGCTCCCTGGGGCCTTTAGTTGGGGGTCACAGGGGGGTCTGAGCTCCCTGGGGCCTTTAGTTGGGGGTCACAGGGGGGTCTGAGCTCCCTGGGGCCTTTAGTGGGGGGTCTGAGCTCCCTGGGGCCTTTAGTTGGGGGTCACAGGGGGATCTGAGCTCCCTGGAGCCTTTAGTTGGGGGTCACAGGGGGGTCTGAGCTCCCTGGGCCGTTTAGTTGGGGGTCACAGGGGGGGTCTGAGCTCCCTGGGGCCTTTGGTTGGGGGTCACAGGGGGGTCTGAGCTCCCTGGGGCCTTTGGTTGGGGGTCACAGGGGGGGTCTGAGCTCCCTGGAGCCTTTAGTTGGGGGTCACAGGGGGTTCTGAGCTCCCTGGAGCCTTTAGTTGGGGGTCACAGGGGGGGTCTGAGCTCCCTGGAGCCTTTGGTTGGGGGTCACAGGGGGGTCTGAGCTCCCTGGAGCCTTTAGTTGGGGGTCACAGGGGGGGTCTGAGCTCCCTGGAGCCTTTAGTTGGGGGTCACAGGGGGGTCTGAGCTCCCTGGGGCCTTTAGTGGGGGGTCTGAGCTCCCTGGGGCCTTTAGTTGGGGGTGACAGGGGGGGTCTGAGCTCCCTGGGGCCTTTAGTTGGGGGTCACAGGGGGGGTCTGAGCTCCCTGGTGCCTTTAGTTGGGGGTCACAGGGGGGTCTGAGCTCCCTGGTGCCTTTAGTTGGGGGTCACAGGGGGGTCTGAGCTCCCTGGTGCCTTTAGTTGGGGGTCACAGGGGGTCTGAGCTCCCTGGGGCCTTTAGTTGGGGGTCACAGGGGGGTCTGAGCTCCCTGGGGCCTTTAGTTGGGGGTCACAGGGGGGTCTGAGCTCCCTGGTGCCTTTAGTTGGGGGTCACAGGGGGTCTGAGCTCCCTGGGGGCCTTTAGTTGGGGGTCACAGGGGGGTCTGAGCTCCCTGGAGCCTTTAGTTGGGGGTCACAGGGGGGTCTGAGCTCCCTGGGGCCTTTAGTTGGGGGTCACGGGGGGGTCTGAGCTCCCTGGGGCCTTTAGTTGGGGGTCACAGGGGGGGGTCCTGGATTCCTGGGGCCCTTTTAGAGGGTCTGAGATCCCAGGGACCCTTTGGGTTGGGGAGGGTCCCAGATCCCTGAGTTCCTTTGTTTTGGGGAGGGTCCCAGATCCCTGGGTTCCTTTGTTTTGGGGAGGGTCCCAGATCCCTGGGTTCCTTTGTTTTGGGGAGGGTCCCACATCCCTGGGACCCTTTGGGTTGGGGAGGGTCCCAGATCCCTGGGTTCCTTTGTTTTGGGGAGGGTCCCAGATCCCTGGGTTCCTTTGTTTTGGGGAGGGTCCCACATCCCCGAGTTCCTTTGTTTTGGGGAGGGTCCCACATCCCTGAGTTCCTTTGTTTTGGGGAGGGTCCCAGATCTCTGAGTTCCTTTGTTTTGGGGAGGGTCCCAGATCCCTGGGTTCCTTTGTTTTGGGGAGGGTCCCACATCCCTGGGACCCTTTGTTTTGGGGAGGGTCCCAGATCCCTGAGTTCCTTTGTTTTGGGGAGGGTCCCAGATCCCTGGGTTCCTTTGTTTTGGGGAGGGTCCCAGATCTCTGAGTTCCTTTGTTTTGGGGGAGGGTCCCAGATCCCTGGGTCCCTTTGTTTTGGGGAGGGTCCCAGATCCCTGGGTCCCTTTGTTTTGGGGAGGGTCCCAGATCCCTGGGTTCCTTTGTTTTGGGGAGGGTCCCAGATCCCTGGGTCCCTTTGTTTTGGGGAGGGTCCCAGATCCCTGGGTTCCTTTATTTTGGGGAGGGTCCCAGATCCCTGGGTCCCTTTGTTTTGGGGAGGGTCCCACATCCCTGGGTTCCTTTGTTTTGGGGAGGGTCCCAGATCCCTGGGCTCCTTTGTTTTGGGGAGGGTCCCAGATGCTGGGATCCCTTTGGGTTGGGGAGGGTCCCAGATCCCTGGGTTCCTTTGTTTTGGGGAGGGTCCCAGATCCCTGTGTTCCTTTGTTTTGGGGAGGGTCCCACATCCTTGGGACCCTTTGTTTTGGGGAGGGTCCCAGATCCCTGAGTTCCTTTGTTTTGGGGAGGGTCCCAGATCCCTGAGCTCCTTTATTTTGGGGAGGGTCCCAGATCCCCGGGTTCCTTTGTTTTGGGGAGGGTCCCAGATCCCTGGGTTCCTTTGTTTTGGGGAGGGTCCCAGATCCCTGGGTTCCTTTGTTTTGGGGAGGGTCCCACATCCCCGACTTCCTCTGTTTTGGGGAGGGTCCCAGATGCTGGGATCCCTTTGTTTTGGGGAGGGTCCCACATCCCTGGGCTCCTTTGTTTTGGGGAGGGTCCCACATCCCTGACTTCCTCTGTTTTGGGGAGGGTCCCAGATGCTGGGATCCCTTTCGGGGGTGCATGCCTGGCAGAGCATCCCCCCCCCCCTCCCCCCATCCCCATCCCCATCCCCATCAACCCAATTCCCTCCTGGGATGATCCCCTAGTCCTGGGTGCCCCCCCACACACACCCCCCCACCCCCCCCCCCAAATTTGGGGACACACACCCCACACGCTGCTGGAGGAGGGGGGGCAAGCTACAAGCCCACCCCCCAGCCTTACAACCACCATGTTTTTGGGGGGGGGGGGGGTGGGGGGTACAGGGGGGGGGGTGGACACAGGAGCACTGTCCCCACCCTGTGCTATTTTGGGGAGGGGGGGGGGGGAGGGGGGGGGGGGGAGAGAGGGGGGTGTGTTCAGGCGGTTTTGGTCCGCGGGAGCCCCCTCCAGCGCCTCCAGTTGAGGGTGAGGAGCAGCGCGTTGAGCGCGTAGGTGCTGAGGCAGACGAGGCACAGGTCCCGCAGGCCGAAGGCCAGCACGGCCGCCAGCCACAGCGACGCCAGCGCCGACGTCACCGACGTCACCAGCAGCACCCCCGCCGCGCCCCGGCCCGGCACTGCCCCTGGGGGGGGGGGGGGGGAAAGGGAAGGGAAGGGAAGGGGGGGGGTGAGGACTTGGGGTGGCACTGACGGGGTCCCAGGTGTCCCTCAGTGTCCCCAGTGTCCCCTGTGTCCAGTGTCCCCAGTATCCCCCCCAGTGTCCCCAATGTCCCCATCACACACCCAGCGTGTCCTCAGGCCATCCCCAGTGTCCCCAGTATCCCCCCCAGTGTCCCCAGTGTGTCCCCAGTGTCCCCACCGTGCCTCAGTGCCACCCCAGCACCTCCCCAGTGTCCCCAGTGTCCCCCCCAGTGTCCCCAGTGTGCCCCTCAGTGTCCCCAGTGTGTCCCCACCCTGCCCCAGTGTCCCCAGTGTCCCCACCGTGCCTCAGTGCCACCCCAGCACCTTCCCAGTGTCCCCAGTATCCCCCCCAGTGTCCCCAGTATCCCCCCCCAGTGTCCCCAGTGTGCCCCTCAGTGTCCCCAGTATCCCCCCCAGTGTCCCCAGTGTGTCCCCAGTGTCCCCACTGTGCCTCAGTGCCACCCCAGCGCCTTCCCAGGGTCCCCAGTATCCCCCCCCAGTGTGCCCCCACCCTGCCCCAGTGTCCCCAGTATCCCCCCCAGTGTCCCCACCGTGCCTCAGTGCCACCCCAGCGCCTTCCCAGTGTCCCCAGTATCCCCCCCCCAGTGTCCCCCATCACACACCCAGCGTGTCCCCAGGCCACCCCCAGTGTCCCCACCGTGCCTCAGTGCCACCCCAGCACCTGCCCAGTGTCCCCAGTATCCCCCCCAGTGTCCCCAGTATCCCCCCCAGTGTCCCCAGTATCCCCCCACAGTGTCCCCAGTGTGCCCCTCAGTGTCCCCAGTGTGTCCCCACCCTGCCCCAGTGTCCCCAGTGTGTCCCCAGTGTCCCCACCGTGCCTCAGTGCCACCCCAGCACCTGCCCAGGGTCCCCAGTATCCCCCCCAGTGTCCCCAGTGTGTCCCCAGTATCCCCCCCAGTGTCCCCAGTGTGTCCCCAGTATCCCCCCAGTGTCCCCAGTATCCCCCCCAGTGTCCCCAGTGTGCCCCCACCCTGCCCCAGTGTCTCCAGCGTGTCCCCAGTGTCCCCACCGTGCCTCAGTGCCACCCCAGCACCTGCCCAGTGTCCCCAGTATCCCCCCCCAATGTCCCCATCACATACCCAGCGTGTCCCCACATCCCCAGGGCATCCCCAGTGTCCCCATCACTCACCTGGGGGGACCCCAGTGTCCCCAGTGTCCCCCCCAGTGTGTCCCCACCCTGCCCCAGTGTCCCCAGTGTCCCCACCGTGCCTCAGTGCCACCCCAGCACCTTCCCAGTGTCCCCAGTATCCCCCCCAGTGTCCCCCCCAGTGTCCCCATCACACACCCAGCGTGTCCCCAGGCCACCCCCAGTGTCCCCACCGTGCCTCAGTGCCACCCCAGCACCTGCCCAGTGTCCCCAGTGTCCCCCCCAGTGTCCCCAGTGTGTCCCCACCCTGCCCCAGTGTCCCCAGTGTCCCCACCGTACCTCAGTGCCACCCCAGCGCCTTCCCAGTGTCCCCAGTATCCCCCCCAGTGTCCCCAGTATCCCCCCCAGTGTCCCCAGTATCCCCTGTCCCCAGTGTCCCCAGTATCCCCCCCAGTGTCCCAAATGTCCCCATCACACACCCAGCGTGTCTTCAGGCCACCCTCAGTGTCCCCAGTATCCCCCCCAGTGTCCCCAGTGTGTCCCCAGTGTCCCCACCGTGCCTCAGTGCCACCCCAGCACCTTCCCAGTGTCCCCAGTATCCCCCCCCCAGTGTCCCCATCACACACCCAGCGTGTCCCCAGGCCACCCCCAGTGTCCCCACCGTGCCTCAGTGCCACCCCAGCGCCTTCCCAGTGTCCCCAGTATCCCCCCCAGTGTCCCCATCACATACCCAGTGTGTCCCCAGTGTCCCCACCGTGCCTCAGTGCCACCCCAGCACCTTCCCAGTGTCCCCAGTATCCCCCCCAGTGTCCCCAGTATTTCCCCCAGTGTCCCCAGTGTGTCCCTCAGTGTCCCCAGTGTGCCCCCACCCTGCCCCAGTGTCCCCAGGCCGTCCCCAGTGTCCCCACCGTGCCTCAGTGCCACCCCAGCACCTGCCCAGGGTCCCCAGTATCCCCCCCAGTATCCCCAGTGTCCCCATCACATAGCCAGCGTGTCCCCAGGCCACCCCCAGTGTCCCCACCGTGCCTCAGTGCCACCCCAGCACCTTCCCAGTGTCCCCAGTATCGTCCCCAGTGTCCCCAGTGTCCCCATCACATACCCAGCGTGTCCCCAGGCCACCCCCAGTGTCCCCACTGTGCCTCAGTGCCACCCCAGCACCTTCCCAGTGTCCCCAGTATCGTCCCCAGTGTCCCCAGTGTCCCCATCACATACCCAGCGTGTCCCCAGGCCACCCCCAGTGTCCCCACCGTGCCTCAGTGCCACCCCAGCACCTTGTATCCCCCCCAGTATCCCCAGTGACCCCCTCCCAGTGTCCCCATCACATACCCAGCGTGTCCCCAGTGTCCCCACCGTGCCTCAGTGCCACCCCAGCGCCTTCCCAGTGTCCCCAGTATCCCCAGTATCTCCCCAGTGTCCCCAGTATCCCCCCCCAGTGTCCCCATCACATAAACAGTGTGTCCCCAGGCCACCCCCAGTGTCCCCCCCGTGCCTCAGTGCCACCCCAGCACCTTCCCAGTGTCCCCAGTATCCTCCCCGCCCCCCCCAGTGTCCCCGCCGTTACCCAGCAGCCCCTGCAGCAGGTAGAAGGCCACCCCGATGGCGCCGTTGGGGACATTGGCCGCGCTGTCCCTGCCCAGCGCCAGCTCCACCAGCCCCAGCCCGCGGCCCCACCTATCAGGGGCGGGGAAGGCATTTAGGGACACGCCCACTCTCGCCATATATGGTCAGAGGGAGGGGCGGGGCCTCCGGGGGGGACGACTCCCGCCCACCGTGCCCATATATGGAGTTGCCGTGCGTAGCTAAGCCACGCCCCCTCCCGCCGCGCTCAAGCCCCGCCCGGCGGCCCTTCCCCCACGCGCGCCTGCGCCATTGGCTGCCGCTAGCCCCGCCCCCGCCACGCGGCCGTGTTTACCCGCCCTGGGGCCCTGGGACCTTTCCCCTGGGACCCCCCCCCCCCCGGGACCTTGAGACACCCCCCGTGGCCCTGGGACCCCCCCCAGGGCCCTGGGTCCCCTTCCCGGGGCCCTGAGATCCCTCCCGGGGCCCTGGGTCCCCTTCCCGGGGCCCTGAGATCCCAACCGGTGCCCTGGAACCCCCTCCCGGGGCCCTGGGTCCCCTTGCCCTGGAACCCCCTCC
>JAKCOZ010001069.1:0-22900 GCA_022605955.1 Rallus limicola
TTGGTTGGGGGTCAACATGTCCTTGGTTGGGTTGGTGCCAGCTTCTTTGGGTCACTAAGACCTTCCTGAGGTCCACATGATCTTCCTTGATGTCAACCTTCTCCATGGGCTTGGTGTGACCTTCCTGGGGGTCACCAGGGTCAACATGTCCTTGGTTGGGGTCAACATGTCCTTGGTTGGGGTTGGTGTGTGACCTTTCTTGGGTCATTAAGACCTTCCTGAGGTCAGTGTGACCTTCCTTGAGGTCAACCTTCTCCATGGGCTTGGTGTGACCTTCCTGGGGGTCACCAGGGCCAACATGTCCTTGGTTGGGTTGGTGCCACCTTCATTGGGGTCACCAGGGCCAACATGTCCTTGGTTGGGGTCAACATGTCCTTTGTTGGGTTGGTGTGTGACCTTTCTTGGGTCACTAAGACCTTCCTGAGGTCAATGTGACCTTCCTGGAGGTCAACCTTCTCCATGGGCTTGGTGTGACCTTCCCTGGGGGTCACCAGGGTCAACATGTCCCTTGGATGGGTTGGAGCCACCTTCATTGGGGTCACCAGGGTCAACATGTCCTTGGATGGGGTCAACATGTCCTTGGTTGGGTTGGTGCCACCTTCTTTGGGTCACTAGGACCTTCCTGAGGTCCACATGACCTTCCTTGAGGTCAACCTTCTCCATGGGCTTGGTGTGACCTTCCTGGGGGTCACCAGGGTCAACATGTCCTTGGTTGGGTTGGAGCCACCTTCTTTGGGTCACCAGGGCCAACATGTCCTTGGTTGGGTTGGTGCCACCTTCTTTGGGTCAGTGAGACCTTCCTGAGGTCCACATGACCTTCCATGAGGTCAACCTTCTCCATGGTCTTGGTTGTGACCTTCCTGGGGGTCACCAGGGCCAACATGGTCCTTGGTTGGGTTGGTGCCACCTTCTTTGGGTCAGTAAGACCTTCCTGAGGTCCACATGACCTTCCTTGATGTCAACCTTCTCCATGGCCTTGGTGTGACCTTCCTGGGGGTCACCAGAACCCACATGTCCCTCCTTGACCTCACCATCTCTCTTCTGGAGTGACCACCTAAACCTTGAGGAGAACCAAACCTTCTCCTTGAGCTCCAGAGGAGCCACCTCAGGAGCCACCTCACCTTTTCCAAGCGAAGCTCCTCACACCCCTCCTGATCTTTGAGGTCACCTTTGAGGTCCTCACCTCTTCTGGGTGGAGGTGACCTCCTCCTTCTCCTCCTCCTTCTTCTCCTCAGGCTTCAGGCGCTGTCATGTGCATCATCAGCACCATCATGGAGTCGTGTCCATCCACCTCCAGCTTCTACAGCAGCGCGACCAAGACCCAACACAACGGCATGAACAACATCATCCGCCTCTTCCTCAAGAAGGGCTTGGTCAACGACCTGGCCAGGGTCCCTCACAGCCTTGACCTCTCCAGGTAGGACCATGGGACCACCCCAACTTATCGTGAAGGACCTTCTGGGGAAGGGTCTGAGATGGGTTAATGGGAGGAGAAGGTGAGAGTTGTGGAGGTTTTGGAGGTCGTGGTGGGGTTTTGGAGGTTGTGGTGGGGTTTTGGAGGTCATGGTGGGGCTTGGAGGTCGTGGTGGGGCTTGGGTGGGGTTTGAGGGGGGTCTTGGAGGTCATGGTGGGGCTTGGGGGGGTCTTGGAGGTCATGGTTGGGCTTGGGTGGGGTTTGAGGGGGGTCTTGGATGTCTTGGGGGCTCTTGGAGGTCATGGGGGGTCTTGGAGGTCATGGTGGGACTTGGAGGTCATGGTGGGGCTTGGGTGGGGTTGAGGGGTCTTGGAGGTCATGGTGGGGCTTGGGTGGGGTTGAGGGGTCTTGGAGGTCATGGTGGGGCTTGGAGGTCATGATGGGGCTTGGGTGGGGTTGAGGGGGGTCTTGGAGGTCATGGTGGGACTTGGAGGTCATGGTGGGGCTTGGGTGGGGTTTGAGGAGGGGGGTCTTGGAGGTCGTGGTGGGGCTTGGAGGTCATGGTGGGGCTTGGAGGTCATGGTGGGGCTTGGGGGGGTCTTGGAGGTCTTGGGGGCTCTTGGAGGTCATGGTGGGGCTTGGGTGGGGTTGAGGGGTCTTGGAGGTCATGGTTGGGCTTGGGTGGGGTTTGAGGGGGCTCTTGGAGGTCATGGTGGGGCTTGGAGGTCATGGTGGGGCTTGGGTGGGGTTTGAGGGGGGGTCTTGAGGTCATGGTGGGGCTTGGGTGGGGTTTGAGGGGGGGTCTTGGAGGTCTTGGGGGCTCTTGGAGGTCATGGTGGGGCTTGGGTGGGGTTTGAGGGGGGTTGTGGAGGTCATGGTGGGGCTTGGAGGTCATGGTGGAGCTTGGGAGGGTCTTGGAGGTCTTGGGGGCTCTTGGAGGTCATGGTGGGGCTTGGAGATCATGGTGGGGCTTGGGTGGGGTTGAGGGGGGTCTTGGAGGTCGTGGGTGGGGCTTGGGTGGGGTTTAAGGTGGGGGGTCTTGGAGGTCATGGTGGGGCTTGGAGGTCATGGTTGGGCTTGGGTGGGGTTTGAGGGGGATCTTGGGTGGGGTTTGTGGGTGGTCTTGGAGGTCATGGTGGGGCTTGGGTGGGGTTTGAGGGGGGGTCTTGGAGGTCATGGTGGGACTTGGAGCTCATGGTGGGGCTTGGGAGGGTCTTGGAGGTCTTGGGGGCTCTTGGAGGTCATGGTGGGGCTTGGGTGGGGTTTGAGGGGGGTCTTGGGGGGGGTTGAGGGGTCTTTGAGGTCATGGTGGGGCTTGGAGGTCATGGTGGGGCTTGGGTGGGGTTTGAGGAGGGGGTCTTGGAGGTCATGGTGGGGCTTGGGAGGGTCTTGGAGGTCATGGTGGGGCTTGGAGGTCATGGTGGGGCTTGGGTAGGGTTTGAGGGGGGTCTTGGAGGTCATGGTGGGGCTGGGGTGGGGTTTGAGGGGGGGGTCTTGGAGGTCATGGTGGGGCTTGGGTGGGGTTTGAGGGGGATCTTGGGTAGGGTTTGAGGGTGGTCTTGGAGGTCATGGTGGGGCTTGGAGGTCATGGTGGGACTTGGGTGGGGTTTGAGGGGGGTTGTGGAGGTCATGGTGGGGCTTGGAGGTCATGGTGGAGCTTGGGAGGGTCTTGGAGGTCTTGGGGGCTCTTGGAGGTCATGGTGGGGCTTGGAGGTCATGGTGGGGCTTGGGTGGGGTTTGAGGGGGATCTTGGGTGGGGTTTGTGGGTGGTCTTGGAGGTCATGGTGGGGCTTGGAGGTCATGGTGGGACTTGGGTGGGGTTTGAGGGGGGTCTTGGAGGTCATGGTGGGGCTTGGAGGTCATGGTGGGGCTTGGAGGTCATGGTGGGGCTTGGGTGGGGTTTGAGGGGGGTCTTGGGTGGGGTTTTGAGGTGTCTTGGAGCTCATGGTGGATCTAGGGGGGGTTTCTTAGCACCTCATGGTCTGTTTTGGGGTGATGGGGGGGGGTTTTTCTCTCCTGACCCCTCCTCCCCCTGTCCATGTCCCACCCCACCCCAGCCCCAACATGGCCAACACGGTGAACGCTGCCCTGAAGCCCCTGGAGACCTTGAGCCGCATCGTCAACCAGCCCAGCGGCCTCTTCGGCACCAAGGGCTCCTCCAGCAAGGCCAAGGCTGAGGGGACAGGGGGGACAAGGGAAGCTGGAGCTGCACCCCCAGATGGAGGTACCACCCCCCCCCACACACCCCAAAAAAACAACCCCCCCACCCCAAAATCCCACCCCAACATCTCCTGTCCTTCACCCAACATCTCCTGTCCTTCACCCCATCCCCATCTCACCACCCTTCTTCCTCCTTCCACCACCTCTTCCTCCTTCTTCTCATGGGGTGGGGACCTTCCTACCCCCCTAAACCCCCACCCAAAATCCACCCCCCACCCCAAAGTCCCACCCCCCACCCCAAAATCCCACCCCAACATCTCCTGTCCCTCACCCAACATCTCCTGTCCTTCACCCCATCCCCATCTCACCACCCTTCTTCCTCCTTCTCCCACCTCTTCCTCCTTCTTCTCATGGGGTGGGGACCTTCCTACCCCCCTAACCCCCCCTAACCCCACCCAAAATCCACCCCCCACCCCAAAGTCCCACCCCCCCACCCCAAAATCCCACCCCAACATCTCCTGTCCCTCACCCAACATCTCCTGTCCTTCACCCCATCCTCATCTCACCACCCTTCTTCCTCCTTCCACCACCTCTTCCTCCTTCTTCTCATGGGGTGGGGACCTTCTTACCCCCCCCCAACCTCTTCTTTACCCCCCCAAAATCCACACCCCACCCCAAAATCCCACCCCAACATCTCCTGTCCCTCACCCACATCTCCTGTCCCTCACCCCATCCCCATCTCACCACCCTTCTTCCTCCTTCTCCCACCTCTTCCTCCTTCTTCTCATGGGGTGGGGACCTTCTGACCCCCCTAAACCCCCCCCAACCCACCCCAAAATCCAACCCCCCACCCCAAAATCCACTCCCACCCCAAAATCCCACCCCAACATCTCCTGTCCCTCACCCAACATCTCCTGTCCCTCACCCCATCCCCATCTCACCACCCTTCTTCCTCCTTCCACCACCTCTTCCTCCTTCTTCTCATGGGGTGGGGACCTTCTGACCCCCCTAATACCCCCCAACCCACCCCAAAATCCACCCCCCCACCCCAAAGTCCCACCCCCCCACCCCAAAATCCCACCCCAGCATCTCCTGTCCCTCACCCAACATCTCCTGTCCCTCACCCCATCCCCATCTCACCACCCTTCTTCCTCCTTCTCCCACCTCTTCCTCCTTCTTCTCATGGGGTGGGGACCTTCTGACCCCCCTAAACCCCCCCCTAACCCCACCCAAAATCCACCCCCCACCCCAAAGTCCCACCCCCCACCCCTAAAATCCACCCCACATCTCATGTCCTTCACCCAACATCTCCTGTCCCTCACCCCATCCCCATGTCACCACCCTTCTTCCTCCTTCCACCACCTCTTCCTCCTTCTTCTCATGGGGTGGGGACCTTCCAAACCCCCTAATACCCCCCTAACCCCACCCAAAATCCAACCCCCCACCCCAAAATCCACCCCCCCACCCCAAAATCCCACCCAACATCTTCTGTCCTTCACCCAACATCTCCTGTCCCTCACCCCATCCCCATCTCACCACCCTTCTTCCTCCTTCCACCACCTCTTCCTCCTTCTTCTCATGGGGTGGGGACCTTCCTACCCCCCTAATACCCCCCTAACCCCCCCCCAAAATCCAACCCCCCCACCCCAAAATCCACCCCCCACCCCAAAATCCCACCCCAACATCTCCTGTCCCTCACCCAACATCTTCTGTCCTTCACCCCATCCCCATCTCACCACCCTTCTTCCTCCTTCTCCCACCTCTTCCTCCTTCTTCTCATGGGGTGGGGCCCTTCTGACCCCCCTAAACCCCCTCCAACCCACCCCAAAATCCACCCCCCACCCCAAAATCCCACCCCACATCTCCTGTCCTTCACCCAACATCTCCTGTCCTTCACCCCATCCCCATCTCACCACCCTTCTTCCTCCTTCCACCACCTCTTCCTCCTTCTTCTCATGGGGTGGGGACCTTCTGACCCCCCCAACCCCCCCCCCCAAATCTTCTTTACCCCCCCCCCCACCCCTCACCCCAAAAAACTCCCACCCCCAGGAGACCCTGGAGACCCTGAACCCCCTGAGGAGGACGCAGAAGCTGCTCAAGCTGAAGCAGCTGATGGTGACATGGATGGAGAAGCTGAAGGTGACACCGTGGTCTTGACTGGACAACCTGAAGGTCTCACCACCCAAGAAATGCAGGTGAGGGGCACCCCAAAAAACTCGGGGGGGACCCCCAAAAAGACCTTGCACCCCACTTAACCCCCCCCCACCACCCCAAAAACAGGTGGAGAACGAGCTGGAGGACCTCATCGATGAGCTCCTGGAGAGGGATGGAGCTGCTGGGAACAGCACCATCATCGGTGAGACAACCCCCCATTTCACCCCAAAACTACACCCTGAGGGAGGGGAGGTGACACCCACCCCAAAATATGGGGGTGCTGCACCCCCCTGAAGGTGTTTCTCCTCCATCTTCCCACCTCAGTGAGTCGCTCAGGTGAAGATGAGTCCCAGGAGGACGTCTTGATGGATGAAGCTCCTTCCAACCTCAGCCAAGCTTCCACCCTCCAGGCCAACAGAGAAGGTTTGGGGACCCCCACTCTACCCCCCTCTTGGATTTTTGGGGGGGTTCAAGGGGTGTGGAGAAGATCTTGAGATGTTCCTCACCCCCCTTTTGGGTTCTAGGGGTGTAGGAAAGATCTTGAGATGTTCCTCACCTCCTTTTTGGGTTCTAGGGGTGTAGAGAAGATCTTGAGATGTTCCTCACCCCCCCTTGGATTTTTGGGGGGGTTCAAGGGGTGTGGAGAAGATCTTGAGATGTTCCTCACCCCCCCTTTGGATTTTTGGGGGGGTTCAAGGGGTGTAGAGAAGATCTTGAGATGTTCCTCACCCCCCCCTTGGATTTTTGGGGGGGTTCAAGGGGTGTGGAGAAGATCTTGAGATGTTCCTCACCCCCCCCTGGATTTTTGGGGGGTTCAAGGGGTGTAGAGATGATCTTGAGATGTTCCTCACCCCCCCTTTGGATTTTTGGGGGGTTTTAGGGGTGTAGAGAAGATCTTGAGATGTTCCTCACCCCCCCTTGGATTTTTGGGGGGGTTTTAGGGGTGTGGAGAAGATCTTGAGATGTTCCTCACCCCAATTTATCTCCCCCCCTCCCCAAAAATCCAGACTCCATGAACATCTTGGACCCTGAGGATGAGGAGGAGCACACCCAGGAGGAAGACAGCAGCGGAAGCAACGAGGATGAGGATGACAGCCAGGATGAGGAAGAGGAAGAGGAAGAGGAGGATGAAGATGACCAGGTGAGGAAGGAGGTTCTTTGGAGGGGGGGGGGAGGAGAAACACATGGATTTTGGGTGAGGAACCTCAATTTTGGGGAGGATCAACCTCGATTTTGGGTGAAGAACCTCAATTTTGGGTGAGGGACCTGGATTTTGGGGAGGATGACCTTGATTTTGGGTGAGGAACCTCAATTTTGGGTGAAGAACCTCAATTTTGGGGGGTATCTCCTCAATTTTGGGTTGAGGAACATGGATTTTATGGGGGATCACTTCAATTTTGGGTGAAGAACCTCAATTTTGGGAGAGTCACCTGGATTTTGGGTGAGGAACCTGGATTTTGGGGAGGATCACTTCAGTTTTGGGTGAAGAACCTCAATTTTGGGTGAAGAACCTCAATTTTGGGTTAGGAACCTGGATTTGGGGGGGGATCAACTTGATTTTGGGTGAAGAACATCAATTTTGGGTGAAGAACCTCAATTTTGGGAGAGTCACCTGGATTTTGGGTGAGGAACCTGGATTTTGGGGGTCATCACCTCAATTTTTGAGTGAGAAACCTCAGTTTTGGGGGGTATCTCCTCAATTTTGGGTGAGGAACCTGGATTTTGGGAGGATCACCTCGATTTTGGGTGAGGAACATGGATTTTATGGGGGATCATCTCAATTTTGGGTGAGAAACCTGGATTTTGGGGAGGATCACTTTGATTTTGGGTGAAGAACCTCAGTTTTGGGTGAGGAACCTGAATTTTGGGGGGTATCTCCTCGATTTTGGGTGAAGAACCTCAATTTTGGGTGAGGAACCTGAATTTTTTGGGGGGATCACCTCCATTTTGGGTGAAGAACCTCAATTTTGGGTGGGGAACCTGGATTTTGGGGAGGATCACCTCCATTTTGGGTGAGGAATGTCAGTTTTCAGGGGGATCACCTCAAATTTGGGTGAAGAACCTTAATTTTGGGTGAGGAACCTCAATTTTGGGTGAAGAACCTCATTTTTGGGTGAGGAACCTGGCTTTTGAGGAGCATCAACCTCGATTCTGGGTGAGGAACCTCATTTTTGGGTGAGGAACCTGGATTTTTAGGGGGGAATCACCTCGATTCTGGGTGAGGAACCTCAATTTTGGGGGAGGAACCTCAATTTTGGGTGAGGAACCTGGATTTTGAGGAGGATCAACCTCAATTCTGGGTAAGGAACCTCATTTTTGGGTGAAGAACCTGGATTTTTTGGGGAGATCACCTCGAATTTGGGGGGAATCACCTCAATTTTGGGTGAAGAACCTGGATTTTGAGGAGGATCAACTTCAATTCTGGGTGAGGAACCTCATTTTTGGGTGAGGAACCTCAATTTTTTGGGGGGATCACCTCGAATTTGGGGGGAATCACCTCAATTTTGGGTGAAGAACCTCAATTTTGGGCGAGGAACCTCAATTTTGGGTGAGGAACCTGGATTTTTTGGGGGTTTACCTTGAATTTGGGGGGAATCACCTTGATTTTGGGTGAAGAACCTCAATTTTGAGCAAGGAACCTCAATTTTGGGCGAGGAACCTGGATTTTTGGGGGGGATCAACCTCAATTCTGGGTGAGGAACCTCAATTTTGGGTGAGGAACCTGGATTTTTGGGGGGGATCAACCTCGATTCTGGGTGAGGAACCTCAATTTTGGGTGAGGAACCTGGATTTTTGAGGAGCATCAACCTCGATTCTGGGTGAGGAACCTCATTTTTGGGTGAGGAACCTCAATTTTTTGGGGGGATCACCTTGAATTTGGGGGGAATCACCTCAATTTTGGGCGAGGAACCTCAATTCTGGGCGAGGAACCTCATTTTTGGGTGAGGAACCTTAATTTTGGGTGAGGAACTTCTTTTTTGGGTGAGGAACCTCAATTTTTTGGGGAGATCACCTCGAATTTGGGGGGAATCACCTCAATTTTGGGTGAGGAACCTCAATTTCGTGTGAGGAACCTCAATTTTTTGGGGGATCATCTCGAATTTGGGGGAATCACCTTGATTTTGGGTGAAGAACCTCAATTTTGAGCAAGGAACCCCAATTTTGGGTGAAGAACCTGGATTTTTGGGGGGATCAACCTCAATTCTGGGTAAGGAACCTCAATTTTGAGCAAGGAACCTCAATTTTGGGTGAGGAACCTCAATTTTTTGGGGGGATCACCTCGAATTTGGGGGGAATCACCTCAGTTTTGGGGGAGGAACCTCAAGTTTAGGTGGAGGTGGGGGTTGATGTTGTGTGTTGGGGCCTGCCCATCTCCAGGATGACGAGGAAGGAGAGGAAGGGGAGGAGGAGGAGGATGATGATGATGGCTCGGAGATGGAGCTGGATGAAGATTACCCGGACATGAACGCCTCCCCCCTGGTTCGCTTCGAGCGCTTCGACCGCGACGACGACCTCATCATCGAGTTCGACAACATGTTCTCCAGCCCCAGTAGGGACCAGTTACCCCCAGTGCCCAGTACCACCCCCCCCCCTCTCTCCCATCTACCCTCTCCCAGTTCCTTCCCCCCCCCCACCTTCTCCCAGTTCCACCCCCCTTCCCCCTGCCTCCCTCCCCCTTCCCCAGCCTCCCTCTCCCTTTTCATCCCCTTCCCCCTCCTCCCTTACCCTTCCCCCCCCCTTCCCCCCCCTCCCTTCCCCTTCCCCCCCCTCCCTTCCCCCAGCCTCCCTCTCCCTTCCCCCGGGCTCCCTCTTCCTTCCATGGCCTCCTTGCCCCTTCCCCCTTCTCCCTCTCCCTTCCCCCCGCCTCCCCCTCCCCTCTCCCCCTTCCCTGGCCTCCCTCTCCCTTCCCCAGCCCCCCTCTCCCTTCCCCCTCTCCCTTCCCCCTCTCCCTTCCCCCTCTCCCTTCCCCCTCTCCCTTCCCCCTCTCCCTTCCCCCTCTCCCTTCCCCCTCTCCCTTCCCCCTCTCCCTTCCCCCTCTCCCTTCCCCCTCTCCCCTTCCCCCTCTCCCCTTCCCCCTCTCCCTTCCCCCTTCCCCGGCCTCCCTCTCCCTTTTCATCCCCTTCTCCCTCACCCTTCCCCCCATCCCTTTCCCCCCACTCCCTCCCCTTTCCCCCACTCCCTCCCCCTTCCTTCTCCTCCCTCCCCCTTCCTTCTCCTCCCTCCCCCTTCCTTCTCCTCCCTCCCCCTTCCTTCTCCTCCCTCCCCCTTCCTTCTCCTCCCTCCCCCTTCCTTCTCCTCCCTCCCCCTTCCCTCTCCTCCCTCCCCCTTCCTTCTCCTCCCTCCCCCTTCCTTCTCCTCCCTCCCCCTTCCCTCTCCTCCCTCCCCCTTCCCTCTCCTCCCTCCCCCTTCCCCCTCCACCCTCCCCCTTCCCCCTCCTCCCTCCCCCTTCCCTCTCCTCCCTCCCCCTTCGCCCCCCGCCCTCCCTTCCCCCTCCTCCCCCCCCTTCCCCCTCCCCCTTCCCCCTCCTCCCTCCCCCTTCCCCCCCCTTCCCCCCTCACCTTCCCTTCCCCCCCCACCTTCCCTTTCCCCCCCCTCCCCTTCCCCACCCTCCCTTCCACTCTCTCCCCCTCCTCCCTCCCCCTTCCCCCTCCTCCCTCCCCCTTACCCCTCTCCCTTCCCCCTCTTCCCCCTTCCCCCCCCACTTTTCCTTCCCCCCCCCACCTTCCATTTCCCCCCACCTCCCCCTCCCTCCCCCTCCCTCCTCCTTCCCCCTCCCCCTTCCCCCCCCACTTTTCCTTCCCCCCCCACCTTCCATTTCCCCCCACCTCCCCCTCCCTCCTCCTTCGCCCTCTCCCTTCCTCCTCCTCCCTCCCCCTTTCCCCTCTCCCTTCCCCCTCTCCCTCTCTCTCTCCCTTCCCCAGCCTCACTTTCCCTTTCTCCCTCTCCCCCCCCAATCCCCGCTGCAGCCGACATCCCCCCGTCCCCGGGGAACATCCCCGCCAGCCACCCGCTGCTGGTGCGACACGCGGAGCACGGGGCCCTGGGGCTGGGCTCGGGCGCCGCCACCACCCGCCTGGCGCAGGGCTTGGGGCGCAGCCAGCGCACCCTGCGCCAGCTCACGGCCAACGCTGGACACACCATCCACGTCCACTACCCGGGGGCCCGGCAACCCAACCCACCCCTCATCCTGCAGAGGTGAGTTCCAGAGGTACAGCCTCCAGAACCCCCTTCATCCTGCAGCAGGGAGTTCCATAGGTACAACCTCCAGAACCCCCTTACCCTGCAGCAGGGAGTTCCATAGATACAACCTCCAGAACCCCCTTATCCTGCAGCAGGGAGTTCCACAGATACCCCACTCCTTATCCTGCAGCAGGGAGTTCCATAGATACCTCCCCCAAAACCCCCTTCATCCTGCAGCAGGGAGTTCCAGAGATACCCCACTCCTTATCCTGCAGCAGGGAGTTCCAGAGGTACAACCTCCAGAACCCCCTTATCCTGCAGCAGGGAGTTCCAGAGGTACAACCTCCAAACCTCCTCATCCTGCAGCAGGGAGTTCCATAGATACAACCTCCAGAACCCCCTTATCCTGCAGCAGGGAGTTCCATAGATAACCCACTCCTTATCCTGCAGCAGGGAGTTCCAGAGGTACAACCTCCAGAACCCCCTTATCCTGCAGCAGGGAGTTCCACACATACACCCTCCAAACCCCCTTCATCCTGCAGCAGGGAGTTCCACAGATACCCCACTCCTTATCCTGCAGCAGGGAGTTCCATAGATACCCCACCCCTAAAAACCCCTTCATCCTGCAGCAGGGAGTTCCACAGATAACCCACTCCTTATCCTGCAGCAGGGAGTTCCATAGATACTCCACTCCTTATCCTGCAGCAGGGAGTTCCAGAGGTACAAGCTCCAGAACCCCCTTATCCTGCAGCAGGGAGTTCCAGAGGTACAACCTCCAGAACCCCCTTATCCTGCAGCAGGGAGTTCCATAGATACCTCCCCTAAAAACCCCTTCATCCTGCAGCAGGGAGTTCCACAGATACCCCACTCCTTATCCTGCAGCAGGGAGTTCCACAGATACAACCTCCAGAACCCCCTTATCCTGCAGCGAGGAGTTCCAGAGGTACAACCTCCAGAACCCCCTTACCCTGCAGCAGGGAGTTCCATAGATACCCCACTCCTTATCCTGCAGCAGGGAGTTCCACAGATACCCCACTCTTTATCCTACAGCAGGGAGTTCCATAGATACAACCTCCAGAACCCCCTTATCCTGCAGCAGGGAGTTCCAGAGGTACAACCTCCAAACCTCCTCATCCTGCAGCAGGGAGTTCCAGAGGTACAACCTCCAGAACCCCTTATCCTGCAGCAGGGAGCTCCACAGATACACCCTCCAGAACCCCCTTATCCTGCAGCAGGGAGTTCCACAGATACCCCACTCCTTATCCTGCAGCAGGGAGTTCCAAAGGTACAACCTCCAGATACCCCTTATCCTGCAGCGGGGAGTTCCAGAGGTACAGCCTCCAGGATCCCCTTATCCTGCAGCAGGGAGTTCCATAGATACCTCCCCCCAAAAAGCCCTTCATCCTGCAGCAGGGAGTTCCATAGATACCCCACTCCTTATCCTGCAGCAGGGAGTTCCAGAGGTACAACCTCCAGAACCCCCTTCATCCTGCAGCAGGGAGTTCCCTAGATACCCCACTCCTTATCCTGGAGCAGGGAGTTCCATAGATACCCCCTTCAGAACCCCCTTATCCTGCAGCAGGGAGTTCCAGAGGTACAACCTCCAAACCTCCTCATCCTGCAGCAGGGAGTTCCATAGATACAACCTCCAGAACCCCCTTATCCTGCAGCAGGGAGTTCCATAGATAACCCACTCCTTATCCTGCAGCAGGGAGTTCCAGAGGTACAACCTCCAGAACCCCCTTATCCTGCAGCAGGGAGTTCCACACATACACCCTCCAAACCCCCTTCATCCTGCAGCAGGGAGTTCCACAGATACCCCACTCCTTATCCTGCAGCAGGGAGTTCCATAGATACCCCACCCCTAAAAACCCCTTCATCCTGCAGCAGGGAGTTCCACAGATAACCCACTCCTTATCCTGCAGCAGGGAGTTCCATAGATACTCCACTCCTTATCCTGCAGCAGGGAGTTCCAGAGGTACAACCTCCAGAACCCCCTTATCCTGCAGCAGGGAGTTCCATAGATACAACCTCCAGAACCCCCTTATCCTGCAGCAGGGAGTTCCATAGATACCTCCCCCCAAAACCCCCTTCATCCTGCAGCAGGGAGTTCCATAGATACCCCACTCCTTATCCTGCAGCAGGGAGTTTCACAGATACCCCACTCCTTATCCTGCAGCAGGGAGTTCCAGAGGTACAACCTCCAGAACCCCTTTATCCTGCAGCAGGGAGTTCCAGAGGTACAACCTCCAGAACCCCCTTATCCTGCAGCAGGGAGTTCCATAGATACCTCCCCACAAAACCCCCTTCATCCTGCAGCAGGGAGTTCCATAGATACCCCACTCCTTATCCTGCAGCAGGGAGTTCCATAGGTACAACCTCCAGAACCCCCTTATCCTGTAGCAGGGAGTTCCATAGATACCCACCCCCAAAACCCCCTTCATCCTGCAGCAGGGAGTTCCAGAGATACCCCACTCCTTATCCTGCAGCAGGGAGTTCCAGAGGTACAACCTCCAAACCCCCTTATCCTGCAGCAGGGAGTTCCATAGATACAACCTCCAGAACCCCCTTATCCTGCAGCAGGGAGTTCCATAGATACAACCTCCAGAACCCCCTTATCCTGCAGCAGGGAGTTCCACAGATACCCCACTCCTTATCCTGCAGCAGGGAGTTCCATAGATACCTCCCCCCAAAACCCCTTCATCCTGCAGCAGGGAGTTCCACAGATACACCCTCCAGAACCCCCTTATCCTGCAGCAGGGAGTTCCACAGATACCCCACCCCTAAAACCACCCCTCCCTTTCCATCCTGCAGCAGGGAGTTCCACAGATACCCCACCCCTAAATACACCCTCCCCTTTCCATCCTGCAGCAGGGAGTTCCACAGATACCCCACCCCTAAAACCACCCCTCCCTTTCCATCCTGCAGCAGGGAGTTCCACAGATAACCCCCTGGGGCCACTCCTCTCCCTATAGGTCACCTCCTTGACCCCCCTAACCCCCCTTTTTCCACCCCCCCAGGCTCCTGGGCCCCTCAGCAGCCGCTGACATCCTGCAGCTGAGCAGCAGCCTCCCCCTCCCACCTTCCCCAACACCCTCCCCCCCCCCCCCATCCTGCAGCAGGGAGTTCCACAGATACCCCACCCCTAAAACCACCCCTCCCTTTCCATCCTGCAGCAGGGAGTTCCACAGATACCCCACCCCTAAAAACACCCCCCTCTTTCCATCCTGCAGCAGGGAGTTCCACAGATACCTCCCCCCTCCAAAACCCCCACCACCCTGCAGCAGGGAGTTCCACAGATACCCCACCCCTAAAACCACCCCTCCCTTTCCATCCTGCAGCAGGGAGTTCCACAGATACCCTACCCCTAAAACCACCCCCCTCTTTCCATCCTGCAGCAGGGAGTTCCACAGATACCCCACCCCTAAAACCACCCCTCCCTTTCCATCCTGCAGCAGGGAGTTCCACAGATAACCCCCTGGGGCCACTCCTCTCCCTATAGGTCACCTCCTTGACCCCCCTAACCCCCCCTTTACCACCCCCCCAGGCTCTTGGGCCCCTCAGCATCCGCTGACATCCTGCAGCTGAGCAGCAGTGTCCCCCTCCCACCTCCCCCAACACACTCCCCCCCCATCCTGCAGCAGGGAGTTCCACAGATACCACACCCCTAAAACCAACCCCCCCTTTCCATCCTGCAGCAGGGAGTTCCACAGATACCTCCCCCCCCAAAAACCCCCTTCATCCTGCAGCAGGGAGTTCCACAGATACCACAGTCCTTATCCTGCAGCAGGGAGTTCCACAGATACCCCACCCCTAAAACCACCCCTCCCTTTCCATCCTGCAGCAGGGTGTTCCACAGATAACCCCCTGGGGCCACTCCTCTCACTATAGGTCACCTCCTTGACCCCTCCTAACCCCCCCTTTTTCCCTCCCCAGGCTCTTGGGCCCCTCAGCAGCCGCTGACATCCTGCAGCTGAGCAGCAGCATCCCCCTCCCACCTCCCCCAACACACTCCCCCCCACATCCTGCAGCAGGGAGTTCCACAGATACCCCACCTCTAAAACCACCCCTCCCTTTGCATCCTGCAGCAGGGAGTTCCACAGATACCCCACTCCTTATCCTGCAGCAGGGAGTTCCACAGATACCCCACCCCTAAAAACACCCCCCTCTTTCCGTCCTGCAGCAGGGAGTTCCCCAGATACCCCACCCCTAAAAACACCCCTCCCTTTCCATCCTGCAGCAGGGAGTTCCACAGATACCCCACCCCTAAAAACACCCCCCTCTTTCCATCCTGCAGCAGGGAGTTCCACAGATACCTCCCCCCCCCAAACCCCTTCATCCTGCAGCAGGGAGTTCCACAGATACCCCACTCCTTATCCTGCAGCAGGGAGTTCCACAGATACCCCACCCCTAAAACCACCCCTCCCTTTCCATCCTGCAGCAGGGAGTTCCACAGATAACCCCCTGGGGCCACTCCTCTCCCTATAGGTCACCTCCTTGACCCCCCCTAACCCCCCTTTTTCCATCCCCCCAGGCTCCTGGGCCCCTCAGCAGCCGCTGACATCCTGCAGCTGAGCAGCAGCCTCCCCCTCCCCACCTCCCCCAACACACTACCCCCCCCCCCCCATCCTGCAGCAGGGAGTTCCACAGATACCCCACCCCTAAAACCACCCCTCCCTTTCCATCCTGCAGCAGGGAGTTCCACAGATACCCCACCCCTAAAACCACCCCTCCCTTTCCATCCTGCAGCAGGGAGTTCCACAGATACCCCACCCCTAAAACCACCCCTCCCTTTCCATCCTGCAGCAGGGAGTTCCACAGATAACCCCCTGGGGCCACTCCTCTCCCTATAGGTCACCTCCTTGACCCCCCTAACCCCCCTTTTTCCATCCCCCCAGGCTCCTGGGCCCCTCAGCAGCCGCTGACATCCTGCAGCTGAGCAGCAGCCTCCCCCTCCCACCTCCCCCAACACACTACCCCCCCCCCCCCCATCCTGCAGCAGGGAGTTCCACAGATACCCCACCCCTAAAACCACCCCTCCCTTTCCATCCTGCAGCAGGGAGTTCCACAGATACCCCACCCCTAAAACCACCCCTCCCTTTCCATCCTGCAGCAGGGAGTTCCACAGATACCCCACCCCTAAAACCACCCCTCCCTTTCCATCCTGCAGCAGGGAGTTCCACAGATACCCCACCCCTAAAACCACCCCTCCCTTTCCATCCTGCAGCAGGGAGTTCCACAGATAACCCCCTGGAGCCACTCCTCTCCCTATAGGTCACCTCCTTGACCCCCTAACCCCCCTTTTTCCACCCCCCCAGGCTCTTGGGCCCCTCAGCAGCCGCTGACATCCTGCAGCTGAGCAGCAGCCTCCCCCTGCAGAGCCGGGGCCGGGCCCGGCTGCTGGTGGGGAACGAGGACGTTCACATCATCGCCCGCTCTGATGATGAGCTGCTGGATGACTTCTTCCATGAGCAGGGCAGTGCTGGCAGCCAGGCAGGTGAGTAGGGGCCTGGGTAGGGTGGGGGGGACACACCCCCACCCCCCCCCCCAAAATACCCTGTGCACCCCCAAGGGCACCCGTGCACCCAGCACCCAACCTGGCACCCACCCTCCTAAGGAGCTGTGGGATGAATGAGGAGCTGGAAGGGGGCGTGGCTTAAGGAAGGGGGTGTGGCTTGGATGGGGGCGTGGCTTGGGACCCCCCCCAAACACCCCATGCACCCCCAAGGGCACCCATGCACCCAGCACCCAACCTGGCACCCCACCCACCCAAGGAGCTGTGGGGTGAATGGGTTGAATGAGGAGAAGGAATTGGGCGTGGCTTAGGAAAGGGGCGTGGCTTAGGGGAGGGGGCATGGCTTGGGACCCCCCCCCCAAAACACTCCATGCACCCCCAGGGGCACCCATGCACCCAGCACCCAACCTGGCACCCACCCATCCAAAGAGCTGTGGGGTGATGGGTGAATGGGTTGAATGAGGAGCTGGAAGGGGGCGTGGCTTAAGGAAAGAGGGTGTGGCCTGAAAGGGGGCGTGGCTTGGGACCCCCCCAAAATACCCCACACCCCCAAGGGCACCCATGCACCCAGCACCCAACCTGGAACCCACCCTCCCAAGGAGCTGTGGGGTGAATGGGTTGGTATGGGATGAATGAGGAGCTGGAAGGGGGCGTGGCTTAAGGAAGGGGGTGTGGCTTGAAAGGGGGCGTGGCTTGGGACACCCCCCCAAAACACCCCATGCACCCCCAAGGGCACCCATGTACCCAGCACCCAACCTGGCACCCACCTTCCCAAGGAGCTGTGGGATGAATGGGTTGAATGAGGAGCTGGAAGGGGGCGTGGCTTAGGGAAGGGGGTGTGGCCTGGAAGTGGGCGTGGCTTGGGACCCCCCCCAAAACACCCCATGCACCCCCAAGGGCACCCATGCACCCAGCACCCAACCCGGCACCTACCCACCTAAGGAGCTGTGGGGTGAATGGGTTGGTATGGAATGAATGAAGAGCTGGAAGGGGGGCGTGGCTTAAGGAAGGGGGTGTGGCTTGGAGGGGGGTGTGGCTTGGGACCCCCCCCCAAACACCCCATGCACCCCCAAGGGCACCCGTGCACCCAGCACCCAACCTGGCACCCACCCACCCAAGGAGCTGTGGGATTAATGGGTTGAATGAGGAGCTGGAAGGGGGCGTGGCTTAGGGAAGGGGGTGTGGCCTGGAAGGGGGCGTGGCTTGGGACCCCCCCCCAAAACACCCCATGCACCCCCAAGGGCACCCATGCACCCAGCACCCAACCTGGCACCCACCCCTCCCAAGGAGCTGTGGGATTAATGGGTTGAATGAGGAGCTGGAAGGGGGCGTGGCTTAGGGAAGGGGGTGTGGCTTGGAGGGGGGCGTGGCTTGGGACCCCCCCAAAACACCCCATGCGCCCCCAAGGGCACCCATGCACCCAGCACCCAACCTGGCACCCACCCACCCAAGGAGCTGTGGGATGAATGGGTTGAATGAGGAGCTGGAAGGGGGCGTGGCCTAGGGGAGGGGCGTGGTCTATGGAAGGGGCGTGGCCTGTATGGATGGGGGCGTGGCCTGGACGAAGGGGGCGTGGCCAGGCCCCTCCCAGACCCAAGCAGCTGAGGGATGAATGGGATGAATGGGATGCTGACTGGGATGAATGGGATGCTGAAAGGGTTGAATGAAGAGCTGAAGGGGGCGTGGCCTGGGGATGGGGCGTGGCCTGATGAATGGGGGCGTGGCCTGGACGAAGGGGGCGTGGCCAGACCCCTCCTAGACCCAAGCAGCTGAGGGATGAATGGGATGAATGGGATGCTGACTGGGATGAATGGGATGCTGACTGGGATGAATGAAGAGCTAGAAGGGGGCGTGGCCTAGGGGATGGGCGTGGTCTATGGAAGGGGGCGTGGCCTGATGAATGGGGGCGTGGCCTGGATGAAGGGGGCGTGGCCAGCACCCTCCCCCACCCAAGCAGCTGAGGGATGAATGGGATGAATAGGATGCTGACTGGGATGAATGAAGAGCTGCAAGGGGGCATGGCCTGGGAAAGGGGCGTGGTCTATGAAAGGGGGCGTGGCCTGATGGATGGGGGCGTGGCCTGGACGAAGGGGGCGTGGCCAGGCCCCTCCCAGACCCAAGCAGCTGAGGGATGAATGGGATGAATGGGAGGATGAATGGATGCTGACTGGGATGAATGGGATGCTGACTGGGTTGAATGAAGAGCTGAAAGGGGGCGTGGCCTGGGGATGGGGCGTGGCCTGATGAATGGGGGCGTGCCTGGATGAAGGGGGCGTGGCCAGACCCCTTCCAGACCCAAGCAGCTGAGGGATGAATGGGATGAATGGGATGCTGACTGGGATGAATGGGATGCTGACTGGGATGAATGAAGAGCTGAAAGGGGGCGTGGCCTGGGGCGGGGGCGTGGCCTGATGAATGGGGGGCGTGGCCTGGATGAAGGGGGCTTTCCCAGGCCCCTCCCAGACCCAAGCAGCTGAGGGATGAATGGGATGCTGACTGGGATGAATGGGATGCTGACTGGGTTGAATGAAGAGCTGAAGGGGGCGTGGCCTGGGGATGGGGCGTGGCCTGATGAATGGGGGCGTGGCCTGGACGAAGGGGGCGTGGCCAGGCCCCTCCCTGACCCAAGCAGCTGAGGGATGAATGGGATGAATGGGATGCTGACTGGGATGAATGGGATGCTGACTGGGATGAATGAAGGGCTGAAAGGGGGCGTGGCCTGGGGATGGGGCGTGGCCTGATGAATGGGGGCGTGGTCTGGACGAAGGGGGCGTGGCCAGCCCCCTCCCAGACCCAAGCAGCTGAGGGATGAATGGGATGAATGGGATGCTGACTGGGATGAATGGGATGCTTAATGGGATGAATGGGATGAATGAAGGGCTGGAAGGGGGGCGTGGCCTGGGGCAGGGGCGTGGTCTATGGAAAAGGGCGTGGCCTGATGGATGGGGGCGTGGCCTGGATGAAGGGGGCGTGGCCAGGCCCCTCCCAGACCCAAGCAGCTGAGGGATGAATGGGATGAATGGGATGCTGACTGGGATGAATGGGATGCTGACTGGGATGAATGAAGAGCTGAAAGGGGGCGTGGCCTGGGGATGGGGCGTGGCCTGATGGATGGGGGCGTGGCCTGGATGAAGGGGGCGTGGCCAGGCCCCTCCCAGACCCAAGCAGCTGAGGGATGAATGGGATGAATGGGATGCTGACTGGGATGAATGGGATGCTGACTGGGATGAATGGGATGCTGAATGGGTTGAATGAAGAGCTGAAAGGGGGCGTGGCCTGGGGATGGGGCGTGGCCTGATGGATGGGGGCGTGGCCTGGACGAAGGGGGCGTGGCCAGGGCCTTCCCAGACCCAAGCAGCTGAGGGATGAATGGGATGAATGGGATGCTGACTGGGATGAATGGGATGCTGACTGGGATGAATGAAGAGCTGAAAGGGGGCGTGGCCTAGGGGAGGGGCGTGGTCTATGGAAGGGGGCGTGGCCTGATGGATGGGGCGTGGCCTGGATGAAGGGGGCGTTCCCAGGCCCCTCCCAGACCCAAGCAGCTGAGGGATGAATGGGATGAATGGGATGCTGACTGGGATGAATGGGATGCTGACTGGGTTGAATGAAGAGCTAGAAGGGGGCGTGGCCTAGGGGAGGGGCGTGGTCTATGAAAGGGGGTGTGGCCTGATGAATGGGGGCGTGGCCTGGACGAAGGGGGCGTGGCCAGAGCCCTCCCTGACCCAAGCAGCTGAGGGATGAATGGGATGAATGGGATGCTGACTGGGATGAATGGGATGCTGAATGGGTTGAATGAAGAGCTGAAAGGGGGCGTGGCCTGGGGATAGGGCGTGGTCTATGGAAGGGGGCGTGGCCTGATGAATGGGGCGTGGCCAGGCATCTCCCAGACCCAAGCAGCTGAGGGATGAATGGGATGCTGACTGGGATGAATGGGATGCTGACTGGGTTGAATGAAGAGCTGGAAGGGGGCGTGGCCTGGGGATGGGGCGTGGCCTGATGAATGGGGGCGTGGCCTGGACAAAGGGGGCGTGGCCAGCCCCCTCCCAGACCCAAGCAGCTTAGGCATGAATGGGCTGCTAACTGGGATGACTGAGCTGAAAGACCCCAAACCCCCACCCCAAAAGGGGGCTGGGCTTCCCATAGCTGCCCACCCACCCCCCCCTCCCCCCAAAAAACAACCTGACCTCCAAAAAGGAGGCGTGGCTTAACACCTCCCCCCCCAAATTCCCCTTCCCCCCCCTTTCTTCTAGGCACCTTATCCAGTATCCCCACAGCCCTGACCCGCTGGACCGAGGAGTGCAAGGTGCTGGATGCTGAGAGCATGCACGACTGCGTCTCAGGTGAGCATCCCTTCCCCCCTTCTCCCCTCTCTTTTAAGGCTTCCCCCTTGAATTTTTGGGGTTCCCCCCCCCCCCCTTGTCTTGTGTCCCTGGTGGCAGTGGTGAAGGTGCCCATCCTGGCTCGGTTGGAGGCGCTGAGGGACGAGGAGCTGGATGAGAGGAGGGAGAAGAGGCGGCGTCAGGCGGCGGAGGAAGAAGCCAAGAGCGGGGAGCAAGGGGGAGAGGAGAGGGAAGGGGCTGAAGCACAGGTAAAAGGGGGGACCCCTCCCCAAATTCTGGACCCCTCCCCATCATCCTGGAACCCCCCCCAAACCCTGGACCCCCCCCTCAAACCCTGGACCACCCCCAAACCCTGGACACCCCCCATCACCCTGGAATCCCTCCTCAAACCCTGGACCTTCCATCACCCTGGACCCCCCCCTCAAACCCTGGACCCCCCCCATCACCCTTGACCCCTGCAAAACCCTGTACCTCCCCCATCAACCTGGATCCCCCCCCCAAACCCTGGACCCCCCCCTCAAACCCTGGACCCCCCACCAAATCTTGGACACCCCCCCCATCACCCTGGAACCCCCCCCAAACCCTGGACCCCCCCCCCCAAACCTGGACCCCCACCCAAACCCTGTACCCCCCCCCCATCACCCTGGACCCCTCTCCAAACCCTGGACCACCCCCATCACCCTGGACCCCCCCCATCAACTTGGATCCCCTCCCCCAAATCCTGGACACCCCCATCACCCTGGAACCCCCCCCTCAAACCCTGGATCCCCCCCATCACCCTGCGACCCCCCCCCATCACCCTGAGCCACCCCCAAACCTTGTACCCCCCCCCCATCACCCTGGACCCCTCTCCAAACCCTGGACCCCCCTCATCAACCTGGATCCCCCCCCCCCCAAATCTTGGACACCCCCCCCCATCACCCTGGACCCCCCAAACCCTGGACCCCCCCCTCAAACCCTGGACCCCCCTTAAATCCTGGACCCCCCCCTCTCAAACCCTAGACCCCCCCCCCCCAAACGCTGGACCCCCCCCCCCATCACCCTGGACCCCTGCCAAAACCCTGTACCCCCCCCATCAACCTGGATCCCCCCCCATCACCCTGGACCCCCCCCCCCCCAAACCCTGGACACCCCCCAAAACCCTGGACCCCCCCCCCATCACCCTTGACCCCTGCCAAAACCCTGTACCCCCCCCATCAACCTGGATCCCCCCCCCAAACCCTGGAATCCCCCCTCAAACCCTGGACCCCCCCCCCCAAACCCTGGACACCCCCCCATCACCCTGGACACCCCCCCCATCACTCTGGACCCCCCCCCCAAACCCTGGACCCTTCCCATCACCCTGGACGCCCCCCCATCACCCTGGACCCCCCCCATCACCCTGGACCCCCCAATCACCCTGGACCCCTCTCCAAACCCTGGACCACCCCCCCAAATCCTGGACCCCCCCCCAAACCCTGTACCCCCATCCACCCTGGACCCCCCCCCCATCACCCTGGATCCCCCCCAAACCCTGGAACCCCCGCCAAACCTGGACCCTCCCCCATCACCCTGGACCCCCCCCTAAAACCCTGGACCCCCCCATCACCCTGGACCTCCCCCTCAAACCCTGGAATCCCCCATCACCCTGGACCCCCCCCCATCACCCTGAGCCACCCCCAAACCTTGTACCCCCCCCCATAACCCTGGACCCCTCTCCAAACCCTGGACCCCCCTCATCAACCTGGATCCCCCCCCCCCCCCCCCAAATCTTGGACACCCCCCCCATCACCCTGGACCCCCCCAAACCCTGGACCCCCCCCCTCAAACCCTAGATCCCCCCCCCAAACCCTGTACCCTTCCCATCACCCTGGACCCCCTTCCCAAACCTGGACCCCCCACATCACCCTGGACCCCCCCCTCAAACCCTGTAGCCCCCCCCCAAACCCTGGACCCCCCCTCAAACCCTGGACCCCCCCCATCACCCTGGACCCCCCCCCCCATCACCCTGGACACCCCCTCCCAAATCCTGGACCCCCCCCAAACCCTGGACCCCCGCCAAACCCTGTACCCCCCCCCATCAACCTGGATCCCCCCCCCAAATCCTGGACATCCCCCCCAAATCCTGGACCCCCCCCCCCATCACCCTGGACC
>JAKCOZ010001070.1:0-22834 GCA_022605955.1 Rallus limicola
TCAGGCCTGGGGGGGGACCTGGGGGGGCACGAGGCTCGGGGGGGGTCAGGCCTGGGGGGGGGCATGAGGAAGTCACAGGGGGAGCTGGGGGGTGGTCAGGGCTGAGGGGAGGACATGGGGGGGGCACAGGGGGCTCTGTGGGGGGGTCAGGACTGAGGGGGGGCATGGGGGGGCACTGGGGGGCGTCAGGGCTGGGACATGGGGGGCTCTGGGGGGGGCATGGGGGGTCACAGGGGGCTCTGGGGGGGGGTCAGGGCTGAGGGGGGGGAAGGGGGGGCAGAGGGGGGTGCTGGGGGGGGTCAGGGCTGAGGGGGGGGGGGAATGGGGGGGGCACAAGGGACTCTGGTGGGGGGGCCAGGGCTGGGACATGGGGGGGCTCTGTGGGGGGGTCAGGGCTGGGGGGGGCATGGGGGGCATAGGGGGCTCTGGAGGGGGGTGAGGGCTGAGGGGGGGGACATGGGGGCACAGGAGGCTTTGGAGGGGGGGTCTGGGGGCTGAGGGGGGGAGCATAGGGGGAGACAGGGGGCTCTGGGGGGGTCAGGGCTGAGACATGGGGGGGCACAGGGGGTTGGGGGTTCAGGGTTAAGGGTGGGGACGGGGGGGGCACAAAGGGTTTGGGGAGGGTCAGGGCTGAGGGGGGGGGCAATGGGGGGGCACAGGGGGCTCTAGGGGGGGTCAGGGCTGAGGGGGGGGACATGGTGGGGGCACAGGGGGCTCTGGGGGGGGTCAGGGCTGGGGGGGGACATGGGGGCGTGCTGGGGGGGGTCAGGGCTGAGGGGGGGCATGGGAGGGCACAGGGGGTGCTGGGGGGGGTCAGGGCTGAGGGGGGGGGAATAGGGGGGGCACAGGGGACTCTGGGGGGGTCAGGCCTGGGGAATGGGGGGGGGACAGGGGGTTGTGGGGTTCAGGGCTGGGACATTGTGGGGCACAGGGTGTAGGGGGTTCAAATTGGGGGGGACATGGGGGGCACAGGGGGTTCTCGGGGGGGGTCAGTGCTGGGGCGGGGGCACGGGGGGGCACAGGGGGTTGGGGGGGGATCACGGCTGGGACATGGGGGGGGGGGTCAGGGCTGGGGTGGGGATGGGGGAGATCGGGGGGGTCCAGAATTGCGGGGGATGGGGATGGGGGGGGATGGGGGATGGGGGGGGATGGGGGGGTCCAGCAGTTTGGGGGATGGGACATGGGGGGGATGGGGGGACATGGGGGGTCCAGCCGTTTAGGGGATGGGACATGGGGGGGGGATGGGGATGGGGGGGGTCCAGCAGTGCGGGGGATGGGGCTGGGGGGGTCGGGGGGGTCCAGCAGTTTGGGGGATGGGTGGTGCCCCTCCAGGTACCCCCCACCCTCAGGACCTGCCGACCCTGATCCGGGTGAGCATCGAGAGCGGGCGCATGACCCACCACCACCCCACAGGTGGGTGCGGGGGGGACAGGGACAGAGGGGGGACACGGGGACACCGCAACCCCCCTCTGACCCCCCCCCCCTAAACCCCCCCATTTCCTCCCCCAGGCTACCTGGGGGCCCTGGCTGTGGCCCTTTTTGGGGCGCTGGGGCTCGGGGGGCCCCCCCGGAGCGCTGGGGGGCGGAGCTGCTGCGGGTCCTGCCCCTGGCCTGGGACTACGTGGAAGGGACCGGGGTGGCACTTGGGGACAACGCTGAGGCCTGGCCCTTCTTCGGGGACGCCTGGCACCGGTGAGGGGGCGCTGGGAGCACTGGGAGCACTGGGAGGGGGGCGGGGGGGACGCTGGGAGGGGTCGAGACGGGTTCCCGGGCTCCCTCCCAGGCTCAAGCCCAGCAGTACTGGTGGCACTGGTCTGGAACCAGCGTCCCCAGGGTGCCCCCAGTGTCCCCTGCCCCCCTGGCACTGGTGGCACTGGGCTGGAACCAGCGTCCCCAGGGTGCCCCCAGTGTCCCCTGCCCCCCTGGCACTGGTGGCACTGGGCTGGAACCAGCATCCCCAGGGTGCCCTCAGTGTCCCCTGCCCCCCTGGCACTGGTGGCACTGGGCTGTAACCAGCGTCCCCAGGGTGCCCCCAGTGTCCCCAGTAGCTCCAGTGCCCGGTGTCCCCATCGCTACGGTGTCACCAGTGACCCCAGAGCCTCCAGGGCCACCACGTCCCCAGTGACTCCAGTGCCCCCAATACCCCCCACACCCCTGCTGCCCCCTGACATTCCCAGTTCTCCCAGTGCTCCCAGTCACCTGCATGTCCCAGTTCTCCCAGTATTCCCAGTAACCTCCATGGCCCAGGGCTCCCAGTGCTCCCAGTAACCTCCATCTCCCAGTTCTCCCACTGCTCCCAGTAACCTCCATGGCCCAGTTCTCCCAGTATTCCCAGTAAACTCCATCTCCCAGTGCTCCCAGTACCCACCCTGTCCCTGCAGCTACCTGGAGTCCCAGTTCTCCCAGTGCTCCCAGTAACCTCCGTGTCCCAGTTCTCCCAGTGCTCCCAGTCCCCCCCCCATCCCCGCAGGTACCTGGAGTCCCAGTTCTCCCAGTGTTCCCAGTAACCTCCATCTCCCAGTTCTCTCAGTGCTCCCAGTAACCTCCATATCCCAGTTCTCCCAGTAACCTCCATGTCCCAGTTCTCCCAGTTCTCCCAGTGCTCCCAGTAACCTCCATGTCCCAGTTCTCCCAGTGCTCCCAGATTCCCCCCTGTCCCTGCAGGTACCTGGAGTCCCAGTTGTCCCAGTGCTCCAGTAACCTTCATGTCCCAGTTCTCCCAGTGCTCCCAGTAACCTCCATGTCCCAGTTCTCCCAGTGTTCCCAGTAACCTCCATCTCCTAGTTCTCCCAGTGTTCCCAGTCCCCCCTCCCCGCAGGTACCTGGAGTCCCAGTTCTCCCAGTAACCTCCATGTCCCAGTTCTCCCAGTTCTCCCAGTGCTCCCAGTTCTCCCAGTTCTCCCAGCTCTCCCAGTTCTCCCAGTGCCCCCTCCCCGCAGGTACCTGCAGTCCCAGTGCTCCCAGTTCTCCCAGTGCCCCCTCCCCGCAGGTACCTGCAGTCCCAGTTCCCCCAGTGCTCCCAGTACCCCCCCCTCCCCGCAGGTACCTGGAGTCCCGGGCCCTTCTGGACGGTTCTGGCCCCCCCCGGCTGCCCCCGCTCCCGTCCCCGGCCGCTCGGGACGCCGCCTACCTGAGCTGGGCGCTGCAGGGGTGGCCGGGCCGCAGCGGCCACGACGCCCCCATGGTGGCGCTGGAGGCCGTGCTGGCAGCCGGGGCCTCCTGGGGTGCCCTGTGTGCCAGGGGGGTGCTGCACGGGGGGGACAGCGACTCCACGGGGACCATCGCCGCGGGGTGCTGGGGGCTGAGGTGGGGGCTGGCCGGGGTCCCCCCCGGGCTGCACCGCGGCCTCGAGCACCGCGGGCGCCTGCGGGACGCTGCCCGGCGCCTGCATGCGCTGGCCTGGGGGGGGTGACAGCCCGGACCCCTCCTGGGGCACCCCCTGGCCCCTGACCCCCCCACTCTGTCCTGGGGCACCCCCTGGGGCACCCCCTGGCCCCTGACCCCCCTGTGTCCTGGGGCACCTCCTGGGGCACCCCCTGGCCCCTGACCCCCCCACTCTGGCCTGTGTCACCCCCTGGGTCTCCTCCTGTCCCCCACTCTGGCCTGTGTCACCTCCTGGGGCACCTCTTGTCCCCCCCTGTGTCCTGGGGCACCTCCTGGGGCACCTCCTGTCCCCTGCCCCCCCACTGTGGCCTGTGTCCCCTCCTGTCCCCTGTCCCCTCCACATGCTGGCCTGGGGGGGATGAGACCCCCCCTGTGTCTTGTGTCCCCTCCTGGGGCACCTCCTGTCCCCCACTGTTTCCTGTGTCCCCTCCTGTGTCACCTCTTGTCCCCTGCCCCCCCACTCTGTCCTGCGTCCCCTCCTGTCCCCTCCACGCGCTGGCCTGGGGGATGCTGAGCCCCCCCCCTCTCTGTCCTGTGTCACCTCCTGTCCCCTCCCCAGGAAACCCCCTTTGTGCCTCAGGGGAAGTTGGGACCTTTGTGGGGTCCTGACAGGGTCCCCAAACAGCCCTGGGGGGTCCCAGGGGCCAGCGCTGCCCTTCAGGCTCTGCCAGGGGGCTCCAGGAAGCTCTGGTGACCCCCACAGCCCATCCTGCTGGCCCAGCCTCCCTCTGAGACACCCCAGAATGTCCCCAAGGAGCCTTGGGGACACCCCCGGAGTAAAGAACCCTCTTCCCAAACCACTGTCTGTCCAGACTCGTGTCCTGCCCCTCTTGTCCTGTCCCTGCCCTGGCTGAGGTGTCCCCTGGGCAGAGGTCCCACAGCCAAACCTTCTCCAAGAGCCATCCAGCCACGGGGCGTCTCGGGGGGGGCCCTTCCCTGGGCTCTCAGGGTCCCTCCAGCTCCTCTCCTGGGCCCTGTGTCCCAAGGGTGATTTAGAGGGGGTGGGGGGGAAAGGAGCCCACGAGGTGCCACCCAGGGTGGTGGAAGCCTCTTCTGGTGGCTTCTTGGGGACACCTGAGTGGGCAGCAGAGTCCTGGGGATGGGCAGGCAGGGGGATGGGCCCCCCAGGGGGGGGATGGCCTAAGGGAGGGGTGGGGATCACCCCAAAGGTGGGGTGTCACCCCCCATCTGTGTCTCACTGGGGGGGTCCTCAGTGTCACCCCATCCCAGGATCCCAGGGGTCAGAAGGGACCTCCAGAGATCAGCCAGTCCAACCCCCTGCCAGAGCAGGGTCCCCAGCACAGGGCACACAGGGCGCTGTCCAGACGGGGCTGGGATCTCCCCAGAGAAGGAGACTCCACACCCCCTGGGCAGCCTGGCCCAGGGCTCCCTCACCCTCAGAGCAGGTCCCCTGGGGCTGCTCAGGGATGTCCCCACCCAGGTAGAAACACCACCCAGGTCTTGTCTCTCTGGCCCAGGATCTGAGCACGCTTTGGGGGGGGAAATCCCCCTTTTGAACAGCCAGCTCCAACTTTCTCAAGGCCTGATGCTCAAGGTCAGAGGAAAAGCCCTCATTCTTAGAATCCCACAATCCCAGAATCCCTGGGCTGGGCTGGGAGGGACCCCGAGGGTCCCAGAGCTCCAACCCCCTGCCACAGGCAGGGCCACCAACCTCCAGGCCTGGAGCTACACAAGGTTGCCCAGGGCCCCAGCCAACAGCCCCACATCTTCCTTGTGTTGGGCCCCAGCTCTGGGCACAGGACTCCAGCTGGGGCAGAGCAGAGAGGGACAATCCCCTCCCTGTCCCTGCTGCCCCCCCCTCTGCTGATGGAGCCCAGGATCCCATCTCCCTTCCCAGCTGCCAGACCCACTGCTGGCTCAGGGGAAGCTTCTCATCTTCCAGAACCCCCAGGCCCTTCTCAGCAGGGCTGCTCTCCAGGAGCTCTCCTCCCAGGCTGGATCTGTGTCTGGGATCCTTCCAGCCCAAGTGCTCTCCCAAAGTTCAGGGTCCTGATCCCACTCTTTGCCAGGCCCACACCCCTTGAGATCACAAACTCCACCAGGGCATGGTCACTGCAGCCCAGGCTGTCTGCACCCTTAACACCTTGAATGATCTCCCCCAGGTTGGTGAGCACCAGGCCCAGCCATGCCTCACCTCTGGTCGGTCTGTCCCACCCCTGAACCAGAAAGTTGTCACCCATGGGCTCCAGGAGCCTCCTGGATCTCCTGCAGCTCCCTGTGTGGTTTTCCCAGCAGATGTCAGGGTGGTTCAAGTCCCCATCAGGATGATGCCTGTGACCACGATGGCTCCTGCAGCTGGAGGAGGAAGGGCTCATCAGCAGGCTCCCCCCTTGGGCAGGCAGCCTGTAGCAGCCCCCTCTCCCCAGCTGCCCAGTATTAGTCCCATCCCTGGTTGTGGTGCTTTGGCCCTGGCTGGAGGCCACCACTTCCCAGGGCAAGAACCTGCTCAGGCTGAGCTTTGGAGCCAAGAGACCAGAGAGCAGCTCCCAGGGACAGCTGGTAATTAGTGGCTCTGTCCCTAATAGAAGGAACAGGCCAGTGGGGTGAGGGAACTGAGGAGGAGGAGGAGGAGGAGGAGGAGCTAAAACTCTTCCCTTTCCTTCCTGACAGTTGCTCTGTGTCTCCTGGCAGAAGGTTCAGCCTCTGGCATGAAGCTTTCAGGCAGGTGAGCTCAGAGCCAGGGGATTTCTCTGCCTTCACTGGAAAGGGAAGACTCAACGATTGCACCCAAGGTGTCCAAAGCCAGAGGAGACCATGCTCAGCCCTGCCCTGGGGAGGAGCCACGGGCACTTTGCTCCACAGTGAATGAGAAATGATCAGAGGTTGGACCCAAGGATCTCTCAAGGTCCCTCCCGACCCCTGTGATCCTGTGACTCTGTGGTGGGGAGGCTGTAGTGTCTGCTGGAAGAGGTTCCTGGGGCCCCAATATTTTGGGGCTGGCGTGGATTTGGCTGTTCAGAGGAGATGATGTCACTTGTGTGGGCTGGAAAAATCCCAGCCCTAGATCCAGGCTGGGAGAGGAGCTCCTGGAGAGCAGCCCTGCTGAGAAGGGGTCTGGGCCTTGTCCATGGGCTGTGGGGGGACACCAGCTCCCCCATGGGTTTCTCCAGGGGCTCAGGGGCATCTTTCCCTCTGGCACCTGGGGCACCTTCCCCCCCCTCCTCCCCGGCCTTGGTGCCTGCACAGCTCCTCACATCTTCTCCCTCCCTTTGCTGTGACCATCCCTGATGGGCTGGGCCTTGGTCAGCAGCGACTCCGGCCTGGAGCCAGCTGGTGTTTGCTCTGTGGGGCCTGCAGAGAGCTTCTGGCTGCTCCTGGCAGCCCCCAGCCCTGCAGCCCCCCTGCTCCACCAGCACCCAGCCACCCACAACTGCAACAGCTGTCAGGAGAGGTGGAGGAGGCCCCGTCCTTGGAGGCATTCAAGGCCAGGCTTGGGGAAGCTCTGAGCAATCTGCTCTAGTCTAAACTCTCCCTGCTCACTGCAGGCTGCTTGCACAGGGTGACTCTTCAAGGTCCCTTCCAACCCAGTGCTTTCTGTGATCCTGGCACCTCCAGAAGTGCCCAGCTCTCCCATGGTGTCTCTGTGTCCCCCAGCAGTGCAGTGGAGAAGGAGCCTTGGGGCATGGAAGCTCTCCTGAAGGTTGTGGGGAGCTGCACTAAGCCCACCACGTCCCTGGCTGAGAGCTGAGAGCCTCCTAAAGCACCACCAGGCAGGTGAGGGGTTTAGAGGTGGGAGCTTGGACACCAGCTCCCTCTGCCCTCAGCAGCTGCTTCTCAGAGGCATCTCTGAAGGCTCCTCATGTCAGAGAGGTGCCAGTGCAGGGCAGCTGGGCCAAGGAGTGATGGGCAGTCTGTCTGTCCTGACGCTGCACCCAAGGACAGTCCCCTGCATCGTGTGACACACGAGATTCCCCTTGGAGTGCAGTGGAGGTGCCAGGGCTTTCTGCCTTAGCAGCAGCCCTCAGCTTGGAGGGGCAACTTGAACTGAAGAAACCCAAATCCCACCCCCCACCCCAGCCCAGCTCTGCCACCCATCAGACTGGGAGAACAATGCTTCTGGCTCTGCCTGGGCATCTCCATGGCTGCTCTGCTGGGCAACATCCCCATCGCCTGTGAGCACCACCTCCACACCCCCACGGGCTTCTTCCTCCTCAACCTCTCCCTCCTGGCCCTGGGTGCCACCTCCACCACCCTCCCCAAACCCACATTCAATTCCCTGGGGGAGGTGAGGACCATCTCCTGCGCAGGTTGTGCTGCCCAACTCCTTTTCTTTCCCTTCTGGATGCCAGGGGAGCTTTTCCTTCTCCCAAACCACGTCCTACGAGCGCCACGTGGCCACCTGCCACCCCCTGCACCTCCTGGGCAGCAGAGCTCGTGTCCACATGGCAGCAGCTGCCTGGGCTGGTGGCATTGTCACTGCTCTGCTGCCCCTCTGACCAGGCAACGGCCTGGGCTGGTTCTTCTGGGAAATGCCCCAGATGCTGGGGGACTTCAGATCCTGGGGGATGTCAGATCCTGGGCTCCATCAGCAGAGGGGGAGCAGCAGGGACAGGGAGTTGAGTCTTCCCTTTCCAGTGAAGGCAGAGAAATCCCCTGGCTCTGAGCTCACCTGCCTAAAAGCTTCATGCCAGAGGCTGAACCTTCTGCCAGGAGACACAGAGCAACTGTCAGGAAGGAAAGGGAAGAGTTTTAGCTCCTCCTCCTCCTCCTCCTCCTCAGTTCCCTCACCCCACTGGCCTGTTCCTTCTATTAGGGACAGAGCCACTAATTACCAGCTGTCCCTGGGAGCTGCTCTCTGGTCTCTTGGCTCCAAAGCTCAGCCTGAGCAGGTTCTTGCCCTGGGAAGTGGTGGCCTCCAGCCAGGGCCAAAGCACCACAACCAGGGATGGGACTAATACTGGGCAGCTGGGGAGAGGGGGCTGCTACAGGCTGCCTGCCCAAGGGGGGAGCCTGCTGATGAGCCCTTCCTCCTCCAGCTGCAGGAGCCATCGTGGTCACAGGCATCATCCTGATGGGGACTTGAACCACCCTGACATCTGCTGGGAAAACCACACAGGGAGCTGCAGGAGATCCAGGAGGCTCCTGGAGCCCATGGGTGACAACTTTCTGGTTCAGGGGTGGGACAGACCGACCAGAGGTGAGGCATGGCTGGGCCTGGTGCTCACCAACCTGGGGGAGATCATTCAAGGTGTTAAGGGTGCAGACAGCCTGGGCTGCAGTGACCATGCCCTGGTGGAGTTTGTGATCTCAAGGGGTGTGGGCCTGGCAAAGAGTGGGATCAGGACCCTGAACTTTGGGAGAGCACTTGGGCTGGAAGGATCCCAGACACAGATCCAGCCTGGGAGAAGAGCTCCTGGAGAGCAGCCCTGAGGAGAAGGGCCTGGGGGTTCTGGAAGATGAGAAGCTCCCCCTGAGCCAGCAGTGGCTCTGGCAGCTGGGAAGGGAGATGGGATCCTGGGCTCCATCAGCAGAGGGGTGGCAGCAGGGACAGGGAGGGGATTGTCCCTCTCTGCTCTGCCCCAGCTGGAGTCCTGTGTCCAGAGCTGGGGCCCAACACAAGGAAGATGTGGGGCTGTTGGCTGGGGCCCTGGGCAACCTTGTGTAGCTCCAGGCCTGGAGGTTGGTGTCCCCGCCTGTGGCAGGGGGTTGGAGCTCTGGGACCCTTGGGGTCCCTCCCAACCCAGCCCAGGCTGGGATTCTGGGATTCTGTGACTGGTGGAGAGGGGTCAGAGGAGCCCCAAAGATGCTCAGGGGGCTGGAGCAGCTCCCCTCTGGAGAGAGGCTGAGGGAGCTGGGCTGGCTCAGCCTGGAGAAGAGAAGGCTGTGGGGGGACCTCATTGCAGCCTGCCAGTCCCTGAAGGGAGCAGAGGAACAGGAGGGGAAGCAGCTGGTTCAAGGGCAGAGCCTGGCAGGACAAGGGGCTGGAGTGAAGCTGGAGGAGGGAAGGGGGAGAGGAGAGATTGGGGGGAAGTTCTGTGCAGAGAGAGTGGGGAGGGGCTGGCAGGGGCTGCCCAGAGAGGGGGTGGGTGCCCCATCCCTGGGGGTGTCCAAGGCCAGGTTGGCTGGGGCCCTGGGCAACCTTGTGTAGCTCCAGGCCTGGAGGTTGGTAGCCCTGCCTGTGGCAGGGGGTTGGAGCTCTGGGACCCTTGGGGTCCCTCCCAGCCCAGCCCAGGGATTCTGGGATTGTGGGATTCTAAGAATGAGGGCTTTTCCTCTGACCTTGAGCATCAGGCCTTGAGAAAGTTGGAGCTGGCTGTTCAAAAGGGGGATTTCCCCCCCCAAAGCGTGCTCAGATCCTGGGCCAGAGAGACAAGACCTGGGTGGTGTTTCTACCTGGGTGGGGACATCCCTGAGCAGCCCCAGGGGACCTGCTCTGAGGGTGAGGGAGCCCTGGGCCAGGCTGCCCAGGGGGTGTGGAGTCTCCTTCTCTGGGGAGATCCCAGCCCCGTCTGGACAGCGCCCTGTGTGCCCTGTGCTGGGGACCCTGCTCTGGCAGGGGGTTGGACTGGCTGATCTCTGGAGGTCCCTTCTGACCCCTGGGATCCTGGGATGGGGTGACACTGAGGACCCCCCCAGTGAGACACAGATGGGGGGTGACACCCCACCTTTGGGGTGATCCCCACCCCTCCCTCAGGCCATCCCCCCCTGGGGGGCCCATCCCCCTGCCTGCCCATCCCCAGGACTCTGCTGCCCACTCAGGTGTCCCCAAGAAGCCACCAGAAGAGGCTTCCACCACCCTGGGTGGCACCTCGTGGGCTCCTTCCCCCCCCACCCCCACCCCACCTAAATCACCCTTGGGACACGGGGCCCAGGAGAGGAGCTGGGGGGACCCTGAGAGCCCAGGGAAGGGCCCCCCCGAGACGCCCCGTGGCTGGATGGCTCTTGGAGAAGGTTTGGCTGTGGGACCTCTGCCCAGGGGACACCTCAGCCAGGGCAGGGACAGGACAAGAGGGGCAGGACACGAGTCTGGACAGACAGTGGTTTGGGAAGAGGGTTCTTTACTCTGGGGGTGTCCCCAAGGCTCCTTGGGGACATCCTGGGGTGTCTCAGAGGGAGGCTGGGCCAGCAGGATGGGCTGTGGGGGTCACCAGAGCTTCCTGGAGCCCCCTGGCAGAGCCTGAAGGGCAGCGCTGGCCCCTGGGACCCCCCAGGGCTGTTTGGGGACCCTGTCAGGACCCCACAAAGGTCCCAACTTCCCCTGAGGCACAAAGGGGGTTTCCTGGGGAGGGGACAGGAGGTGACACAGGACAGGGCGGGGTGGTGGGGGGAAATCAGCATCCCCCAGGCCAGCACGTGGAGGGGACAGGGGACAGGAGGGGACACAGGCCAGAGTGGGGGGGCAGGGGACAGGAGGTGCCCCAGGAGGTGCCCCAGGACAAAGGGGGGGACAAGAGGTGCCCCAGGAGGTGACACAGGACACAGGGGGGTCAGGGGACAGGAGGTGCCCCAGGAGGTGACACAGGCCAGAGTGGGGGGGTCAGGGGCCAGGGGGTGCCCCAGGGGGTGCCCCAGACCAGAGTGGGGGGGTCAGGGGCCAGGGGGTGCCCCAGGGGGTGCCCCAGGAGGGGTCCGGGCTGTCACCCCCCCCAGGCCAGCGCATGCAGGCGCCGGGCAGCGTCCCGCAGGCGCCCGCGGTGCTCGAGGCCGCGGTGCAGCCCGGGGGGGACCCCGGCCAGCCCCCACCTCAGCCCCCAGCACCCCGCGGCGATGGTCCCCGTGGAGTCGCTGTCCCCCCCGTGCAGCACCCCCCTGGCACACAGGGCACCCCAGGAGGCCCCGGCTGCCAGCACGGCCTCCAGCGCCACCATGGGGGCGTCGTGGCCGCTGCGGCCCGGCCACCCCTGCAGCGCCCAGCTCAGGTAGGCGGCGTCCCGAGCGGCCGGGGACGGGAGCGGGGGCAGCCGGGGGGGGCCAGAACCGTCCAGAAGGGCCCGGGACTCCAGGTACCTGCGGGGAGGGGGCACTGGGAGCACTGGGGGAACTGGGAGCACTGGGAGAACTGGGAGCACTGTGACTCCAGGTACCTGCGGGGAGGGGGAGGCACTGGGAGAACTGGGAGAGCTGGGGGAGCTGGGAGCACTGGGAGAACTGGGAGAACTGGGAGAACTGGGACTCCAGGTACCTGCGGGGAGGGGGGTACTGGGAGCACTGGGAGAACTGGGAGCACTGGGAGAACTGGGAGCACTGGGAGAACTGGGACTCCAGGTACCTGCGGGGAGGGGGGGTACTGGGAGCACTGGGAGCACTGGGAGAACTGGGAGAACTGGGAGAACTGGGAGCACTTGGAGAACTGGGAGAGCTGGGACTCCAGGTACCTGCGGGGAGGGGGGTACTGGGAGCACTGGGAGAACTGGGACTCCAGGTACCTGCGGGGAGGGGGCACTGGGAGAACTGGGAGAACTGGGAGAACTGGGAGCACGGGGACTGCAGGTACCTGCGGGGAGGGGGGGTACTGGGAGCACTGGGAGAACTGGGAGAACTGGGAGATGGAGGTTACTGGGAACACTGGGAGCACTGGGAGAACTGGGAGCACTGGTACTCCAGGTACCTGCGGGGAGGGGGGGGTACTGGGAGAACTGGGAGAACTGGGAGAACTGGGAGAACTGGGAGAGCTGGGACTCCAGGTACCTGCGGGGAGGGGGGTACTGGGAGCACTGGGAGAACTGGGACTCCAGGTACCTGCGGGGAGGGGGCACTGGGAGAACTGGGAGAACTGGGAGAACTGGGAGCACGGGGACTGCAGGTACCTGCGGGGAGGGGGGGGTACTGGGAGCACTGGGAGAACTGGGAGAACTGGGAGATGGAGGTTACTGGGAACACTGGGAGCACTGGGAGAACTGGGAGCACTGGTACTCCAGGTACCTGCGGGGAGGGGGGGGTACTGGGAGAACTGGGAGAACTGGGAGAACTGGGAGCACTGGGAGAACTGGGACTCCAGGTACCTGCGGGGATGGGGGGGTACTGGGAGAACTGGGAGAACTGGGACTGCAGGTACCTGTGGGGACGGGGGGTACTGGGAGAACTGGGAGATGGAGGTTACTGGGAGAACTGGGAGAACTGGGAGATGGAGGTTACTGGGAGCACTGGGAGAACTGGGACATGGAGGTTACTGGGAATACTGGGAGAACTGGGACTCCAGGTACCTGCGGGGACGGGGGGTACTGGGAGCACTGGGAGAACTGGGAGCACTGGGGGAACTGGGACTCCAGGTACCTGCGGGGAGGGGGCACTGGGAGCACTGGGAGAACTGGGATAACTGGGAGATGGAGGTTACTGGGAGCACTGGGACTCCAGGTACCTGCGGGGAGGGGGCACTGGGAGCACTGGGAGAACTGGGAGAACTGGGAATACTGGGAGAACTGGGACTCCAGGTACCTGCGGGCACGGGGGACTGGGAGCACTGGGAGAACTGGGAGCACTGGGAGAACTGGGAGAACTGGGAGCACTGGGGGAACTGGGAGAACTGGGAGAACTGGGAGAACTGGGACATGGAGGTTACTGGGAGCACTGAGAGAACTGGGACATGGAGGTTACTGGGAGCACTGGGAGCACTGGGACTCCAGGTACCTGCGGGGATGGGGGGTACTGGGAGAACTGGGAGAACTGGGAGAACTGGGACTGCAGGTACCTGCGGGGACGGGGGGTACTGGGAGAACTGGGAGAACTGGGAGATGGAGGTTACTGGGAGCACTGGGAGAACTGGGAGATGGAGGTTACTGGGAGCACTGGGAGAACTGGGACATGGAGGTTACTGGGAGCACTGGGAGAACTGGGACATGGGCGTGACTGGGAACACTGGAAGAACTGGGAGAACTTGGAGATGGAGGTTACTGGGAGCACTGGGAGCCCTGGGACATGGAGGTTACTGGGAGCACTGGGAGAACTGGGACATGGAGGTTACTGGGAGAACTGGGAGCACTGGGAGAACTGGGACTCCAGGTACCTGCGGGGAGGGGGGGCACTGGGAGAACTGGGAGAACTGGGAGCACTGGGACTCCAGGTACCTGCGGGGAGGGGGGGCACTGGGAGAACTGGGAGCCCTGGGACTCCAGGTACCTGCGGGGAGGGGGCAATGGGAGCACTGGGAGAACTGGGAGAACTGGGAGAACTGGGACATGAAGGTTACTGGAGCACTGGGACAACTGGGACTCAAGTACTGGCATGGACAGGGGGGACACTGGGAGCACTGGGAGAACTGGGACATGGAGGTTACTGGGAGCACTGGGACAACTGGGACTCCAGGTACCTGCAGGGACAGGGTGGGCACTGGGAGCACTGGGAGAACTGGGAGATGGAGGTTACTGGGAGCACTGGGAGAACTGGGAGAACTGGGACATGGAGGTTACTGGGAGCACTGAGAGAACTGGGAGATGGAGGTTACTGGGAACACTGGGAGAACTGGGACTCCAGGTACCTGCGGGGATGGGGGGGTACTGGGAGCACTGGGAGAACTGGGACACGGAGGTTACTGGGAGCACTGGGAGAACTGGGACTCCAGGTAGCTGCAGGGACAGGGTGGGTACTGGGAGCACTGGGAGATGGTGTTTACTGGGAATACTGGGAGAACTGGGCCATGGAGGTTACTGGGAGCACTGGGAGAACTGGGAATGTCAGGGGGCAGCAGGGGTGTGGGGGGTATTGGGGGAACTGGAGTCAGTGGGGACGTGGTGGCCCTGGAGGCTCTGGGGTCACTGGTGACACCGTAGCGATGGGGACACCGGGCACTGGAGCTACTGGGGACACTGGGGGCACCCTGGGGACGCTGGTTCCAGACCAGTGCCACCAGTGCCAGGGGGGCAGGGGACACTGGGGGCACCCTGGGGACGCTGGTTCCAGACCAGTGCCACCAGTACTGCTGGGCTTGAGCCTGGGAGGGAGCCCGGGAACCCGCTCGACCCCTCCCAGCGTCCCCCCCCGCCCCCCTCCCAGTGCTCCCAGTGCTCCCAGCGCCCCCTCACCGGTGCCAGGCGTCCCCGAAGAAGGGCCAGGCCTCAGCGTTGTCCCCAAGTGCCACCCCGGTCCCTTCCACGTAGTCCCAGGCCAGGGGCAGGACCCGCAGCAGCTCCGCCCCCCAGCGCTCCGGGGGGGCCCCCCGAGCCCCCAGCGCCCCAAAAAGGGCCACAGCCAGGGCCCCCAGGTAGCCTGGGGGAGGAAATGGGGGGGTTTAGGGGGGGGGGTCAGAGGGGGGTTGCGGTGTCCCCGTGTCCCCCCTCTGTCCCTGTCCCCCCCGCACCCACCTGTGGGGTGGTGGTGGGTCATGCGCCCGCTCTCGATGCTCACCCGGATCAGGGTCGGCAGGTCCTGAGGGTGGGGGTACCTGGAGGGGCACCACCCATCCCCCAAACTGCTGGACCCCCCATCCCCCCATGTCCCATCCCCCACACTGCTGGACCCCCCCATCCCCCCCATCCCCATCCCCTGCCCTGCTGGACCCCCCGAGCCCCCCCAGCCCCCCCAGCCCCCCCCAGCCCCATCCCCCACACTGCTGGACCCCCCCAGCCCCCCCAGCCACCCCATCCCCCCCCATGTCCCATCCCCTAAACTGCTGGACCCCCCCATCCCCCCCATCCCCACCCCAGCCTTGACCCCCCCCCCCCATGTCTGAGCTGTGACCCCCCCCTAACCCCCTGTGCCCCCCAGTGCCCCCGCCCCAGCACTGACCCCCCCAGCATCCCCTGTGCCCCCCATGCCCCCCCCTCAGCCCTGACCCTCCCCAAACCCTTTGTGCCCCCCCCGTCCCCACCCTTAACCCTGAACCCCCAACCCCCTGTGCCCCCCATGTCCCCGCCCTGACCCCCCGCCAGAGCCCCATGTGCCCCCCATGCCACCCCCCATCCCTGACCCCCCCCCCACCCCCTGTGCCCCCCCATGCCCCTCCCCAGACCTGACCCCCCCTAGAGCCTCCTATGCCCACCCCATGCTCCCCCTCAGCCCTGACCCCCCCTAGAGCCCCCCCATGTCCCCGCCCTGACCCCCCCCAGAGCACCCTTGCACCCCCATGTCCCCCCCTCAGACCTCACCACCCTCCAGAGCCCCCCCATGTCCCAGCCCTGACCCCCCCACCACCCCCTGTACCCCCCCATGCCCCCCCCATCCCTGACCCCCCCCAGAGCCCCCTCTGCCCCCCCCATTCCCCCCCCTCAGTCCTGATCCCCCCAGAGCCCCCTGTGCCCCTCCATGTCCCCCCCTCAGCCCTGACCCCCCCCAGAGCCCCCTGTGCCCCCCCATGCCCCCCCCTCAGCCCTGACCCTCCCCAAACCCTTTGTGCCCCCCCCGTCCCCACCCTTAACACTGAACCCCCAACCCCCTGTGTCCCCCCCATGTCCCAGCCCTGACCCCCCCAGAGCCCCCTATCTCCCCCCATGTCCCCCCCTCAGCCCTGACCCCCCCTAGAACCCCCTGTGCCCCCCCATGCCCCCCCTCAGCCCTGACACCTCCCCACAGCCCCCTGTGCTCCCCCATACCCCCCCTCAGTCCTGACCCCCTCCCAGCTCCCCCTGTGCCCCCCCATGACCCCCCCAGAGCCCCCCATGTCCCAGCCCTGACGCCCCCCAGTGCCCCCCCATGCCCTCCCTCAGCCCTGACCACCCCCCACCCGGAGCCCCCTATGCCCCCCATGCCCCCCCCTCATCCCTGACCACCCCCACCCGCTGTGCCCCCCCATGCCCTCCTCCTCAGCACTGACACCCCCCCCCTCAGCAACCCCTGTGCCCCCCCATGTCTCCTCCTCAGCCCTGACCCCCCCCAGAGCCCCTTGTGCCCCCCCCCCATGTCCCCCCCTAAACCCTGACCCCCCCCCAGAGCTACCTGTGTCCCCCATGCCCCCCCCCAGCCCTGACCCCCCTCAGCACCCCCTGTGCCCCCCCATGTCCCCCACTCAGCCCTGACCCCTCCTAGAGCCCCCTGTGCCCCCCCCATGCCCCCCCCCAGCCCTGACCCCCCCCAGAGCCCCCCCATGTCCCCCCCTTCATCCCTGACCCCCCCAGAGCCCCCTGTGCCCCCCCCCCAGCCCTGACCCCACCCAGAGCACCCCATGTCCCCCCCTTCATCCCTGACCCCCCCACCACCCCCTGTACCCCCCCATGCCCCCTCCTCAGCACTGACAACCCCCCCCAGCAACCCCTGTGCCCCCCATGTCTCCTCCTCAGCCCTGACCCCACCCAGAGCCCCTTGTGCCCCCCCCATGTCCCCCCCTCAGCACTGACCCCCCCCAGAGCCCCCCATGTCCCAGCCCTTACACCCCCCAGTGCCCCTCCATGTCCCCCCTCATCCCTGACCCCCCCAGCACCCCCAGTGACCCCTCATGTCCCCCCCTCATCCCTGACCCCCCCAGAGCCCCCTGTGCCCCCCCATGCCCCCCCCAGACCTGACCCCCCCTAGAGCCTCCTATGCCCACCCAATGCTCCCCCCTCAGCCCTGACCCCCCCCAGAGGCCCCCACGTCCCAGCCCTGAGCCCCCCCCGAGCCCCCTGTGCCCCCCCATGTCCCCCCCTCAGTCCTGACCCCCCCAGAGCCCCCCATGTCCCAGCCCTGACGCCCCCCAGTGCCCCCCATGCCCCCCCTCAGCCCTCACCCCCCTCCAGAGCCCCCTGTGCCCCCGATGCCACCCCCAGCCCTAACCCCCCCAGCACCCCCTGTGCCCCCCATGCCCCCCCCAGAGCCCCCCATGTCCCAGCCCTGACTCCCCCAGTGCCCCCCCATGCCCTCCCTCAGCCCTGACCCCACCCAGAGCCCCCCCATGTCCCCCCTCAGTCCTGACCTCCCCCCCGGAGCCCCAGTGCCCCCCCCATGCCCCCCCTCATCCCTGACGCCCCCAGCACCCCCTGTGCCCCCCATGCCCCCCCCAGCCCCCCCCCGCCCCACCTGAGGCCTATGGCCAGGCTCCTCATGGCGGCCCCGCACCCGGTGCCCGTGGGGTTGAAGGGGATGCGGTACCCCCCCGGCTCCCCAGGCCGCAGCTGCGACGTGCCTGGCGGGGGGGGGGGGGTCAGGGAGAAGGTTTGGGGGGCACGAAACCCCCTGAGCTGCCCCCCCCCGGCCCCCCCCGGGCCCCCCCCCTCACCCAGGATGCTGGTGGGGCCTGGCTTGCGGCCTTCCATGTCGCCCATGGCGGCCACGTAGCGCTGAGCCAGCTCCTGCAGCAGAGCTTCTCCCTCCAGCCCTGGGGGGGGGACAGGCTGTGAGGACCCTCAGGGTGGGGGGGACCCCCAAAACCTGCCCCCGGACCCCTCCAATGGAGGGAAGGTTGGGAACACCCCTCCCACCCCTGACCCCCCCCCCACTCCCCCCCCCCCAGCCCCCCCCCCAGGGAAGGGGAGATGGGGGTTTTGGGGGGACATTCAGAGACTCTCTGGAGCCCCCACCCCTCAGGGGGGGCCAAGGGCACCTAAAAGCCCCCACCCCCCCAGTTTGGGTCAGGGGGATAATGGTGATACCCCCCCCCCCCCCTTCAGAAATCCCCCAAAGAAATAAGGTCCCCCTACACCCCCCCCCAGCCCTGGGGTACATTGGGGACCCTCCCCTGAATCTCTGGGGTGCTATGGTGAGACCCCCCCCCCCCCCAGAAATCCCCCCAAATTCTGAGGAACCCCCAGACCCCCACCCAGATCCCCCCCAGGAACCACCCCCCCACCTGACACCCCCCACCCCTGAGGTACGTTGGGGACCCTCCCCTGCATCTTTGGGGTGCTATGGTGAGACCCCCCCAAAAAATCCCCCCATGTTCTGAGGAACCCCCAGACACCCCCCCCCCTTACAGCCCCCCACCCCTGGGGTACATTGGGGACCCTCCCCTGCGTCTGAGGGGTGCAGTGGGGGGGTGGGGGTGGGGGGGGGGACACCCCAACCTGTGGCCAGGCCCTCGGCAGTGGCCAGGTGCAGGACGGTGTCATCGCTGACCGGCCACTCCGGGGGCTGGAGGCTGATGGCTCCCAGTCCTCCCAGTTCAGCCAGTTGGGCCTGGATCTGGGTGCCGGAGGTGCAGTACTCCCAGAGACCCCCCCGGTACCCCAGGGCGTCCCCCACCCCGCTCAGCACCATGGCGGCTTCGTAGGCCTCCACCGAGGGGACTCTGTGGGGAGGGGGCTTCATGAGGGGGGGGCTTGAACTGGGGGTACCCCAGGGCCCAGCCCACCCCCTCCCCGGGACACTCACGTCTCCTCCATGGCCAAACTGGTGCCAGTCAGGGGCTGGGCACTGGGCCAGTGGCAGGAGGGTGTCCCTGGGAGTGGGGGGGCACTGGGGGGGTCCCCATGGGATTGGGGAGGGGAGGGATCCTGGGGGGGTGTCCCTGGGAGTGGGGGGGCACTGGGGGGGGTCCCCATGGGATTGGGGAGGGGAGGGATCCTGGGGGGGTGTCCCTGGGAGTGGGGGGGCACTGGGGGGGTCCCCATGGGATTGGGGAGGGGAGGGATCCTGGGGGGGTGTCCCTGGGAGTGGGGGGGCACTGGGGGGGTCCCCATGGGATTGGGGAGGGGAGGGATCCTGGGGGGGTGTCCCTGGGAGTGGGGGGGGGACTGGGGGGGTCCCCATGGGATTGGGGAGGGGAGGGATCCTGGGGGGGTGTCCCTGGGAGTGGGGGGACACTGGGGGGGTCCCAGTAAGACTGGGGGGGTAGGAGGGGAGGGGTCCCAGGAGGGGGACACAGTGGGGGTGTCCCCGTGGGATGGGGGGGGGTGGGATCCTGGGGGGGGTGGGAAGGGAAGAAGCCCCCAGATTGAACTGAGAGGGGGGCAGGGGTTTTGGTGGGGGGACCCAGAGGGATGGAGGGGGGGGGCAGAAAGAAAAGAGGTGGGGGTACCCCCAAGGAGCCCCCCAAATTGGGAGAGGGGGGGAGGAGGGGGGGGACTGGGGGGGTCTCAGTGAGCCCCAGGGGGGGTGAGGAGCAGGATGAAGGTTCATCCCCACGGAGAAATGTCCCATGTTTATTCCCCTGGGGCACATTTGGGGGTGAGACCCCCCCCAATGACACCCCCCCCCAATCCACCCCCCCACCCCCCCCCAGATTGGACCCTGACCCAATTAAGGGTTTGGTTAATTAATAAAGTGTCCCCACCCAGACCCTCTCTGAACCCTTTGTGCCCCCCCTCAGCCCTGACCCCCCAGAACCCCCTGTGACCCCCATGTCCCCCCCCAGCCCTGACCCCCCAACTCCCTGTACCCCATGTCCCCCCCTCAGCCCCCCCCAGAACCCCCTTTGCCCCCCCATTGTCCCCCCCCAGTTTGAACCCCCCACCCCCTGTGGCCCCCAAAGTCCCAGCCCTGACCCCCCCCCCAGAACCCCCTGTGCCCCCCCATGTCCCCCCCCAGCCCTGACACCCCCAAAGCCCCTGTAAAGGGCGGGTCTGGGGGTCCCATCCAGAGTGGGGCAGGACACCCCAAATTCTGCCCCTGCTGCCCCCCAGAGAGCCTCCCCAGCCCCCCCTCCCCCACCCCCCACCCCCCCAGGGACCCCCCAAAGGTCCCAGCTCCCCCCTGGGGGACAGTGGGGGACAGGAGGTGACACAGGCCAGAGCGGGGGGCTCAGCATCTCCCCTGGGCAGCATCGCACGGGGGGGGGGGACACGCACCAGCCCCCCCAGCCCCCCCCAGCACCCCCCAGCCACGGTCCCCGTGGAGTCGCTGTCCCCCCCATGGCCCCCCCCTGGCACTGAGCTCCCCCCAGCAGCCCCCCCCCAGCGGCTCCGGGGCCACCATGGGGGTGAGGGGAGGGGGGGGGCAGCGGGGCCACCACCCTCCAGAAGACCCGGGGCTCCAGGGACCGGCAGCTGAGGTGCCCCCTGGGGCACCCAGACCCCGGGGTGCCCACAGCCCCCCCATAGGGTGCCTAGAGGTGCCTATAGGGTGCCTATAGGGGCTCACGGGGGTCTATAGGGTGCCTGCACTGTGCCCATTGGGTGTCCATAGGGGATCTATAGGGTGCCTATAGGGTGTCCATAGGATGCCTATAGGGTGCCTATAGGGGCTCATGGGGGTCTATAGGGTGCCTGTATTGTGACTATAGGGTTCCCAAAAGGTTCCTATAGGGTGTCTAATAGGGTATCTATAGGGTGCCTGTATTGTGCCCATTGGGTGTCCATAGGGGCCTATAGGGTGCTTTGGGGCTCACAGGGGTCTATAGGGTGCCTGTATTGTGCCCATTGCGTATCCATAGGGGATCTATAGGGTGCCTATAGGGGCTCATAGGGGATCAATAGGGATCCTGTATTGTGTCTATAGGGTATCCATAGGGGATCTATAGGGTGCCTATAGGGGCTCACGGGGGTCTATAGGGTGTCTGTGTTGTGCCCATTGGGTGTCCATAGGGGATCTATAGGGTGCCTATAGGGTGTCCATAGGATGCCTATAGGGTGCCTATAGGGGCTCACAGGGGGTCTATAGGGTGTCTGTGTTGTGCCCATTGGGTGTCCATAGGGTGCCTATAGGGTGCCTGTAGGGGCTCATAGGGGATCTATAGGGTGTCTATATGGTATCCATAGGGTGCCTGAAGGGCTCACAGGGGATCTATAGGGTGCCTGTATTGTGCCCATTGGGTGTCTATAGGGTATCTATACTGAGCTCATTGGGTGTCCATAGGGTATCTATAGGATTCCTGTGTTGTCCCCATTGGGTGTGTATAGGGTATCTATAGGGTGCCTATAGGGGCTCACAGGGGTCTATATTCTGCCTGTATTGTGCCCATTGGTGTCTATAGGGTATCTATAGGGTGCCTGTAGGGGCTCACAGGGGATTCTATAGGGTGCCAATATTGTGACTATAGGGTTCCCAAAAGGTTCCTATCGGGTGTCCATAGGGTGCCTATAGGGTGTCTGTGTTGTGCCCATTGGGCGTCTATAGGGTAACTATAGGGTGGTACAGGGGCTCACAGCGGGTCTATAGGGTGCCTATACTGAGCCCATTGGGTTTCCATAGGGTATCTACAGGGTGTTTATAGGGTACACGCAAGGGATCAATAGGGTGCCTATAGGGGCTCACAGTGGGTCTATAGGGTGTCTGTGATGGCCATTGGGCGTCTATAGGGTTCCCATAAGGCTCCTATAGGGTGTCCATAGGGTATCTATAAGGTGCCTATAGGGGCTCACAGGGGATCTATAGGGTGCCAATATTGTGACTATAGGGTTCCCAAAAGGTTCCAATAGGGTGTCTATAGGGTATCTATAGGGTGCCTGTAGGGCTCACAAGGGATCTATAGGGTGCCTATACTGAGCCCATTGGGTGTCCATAGGGTTCTGATAAGGTTCCAATAGGGTGTCCATAGGGTATCTATAGGGTATCTATAGGGTGTCTATAGGTACAACCCCTGCCCCACCCAGCAGGGCATCACCTGGGGGTGACTGGGAGTCTGGGGGGGGGGGGCAATAAAAGTGCCTGGGGCCCCCCCCCGGTGCCAATATTGTGTCTATGGGGTTCCCAAAAAGTTCCTATAGGGTGTCCATAGGGTATCTATAGGGTGCCTATAGTGGCTCAGTAGATCTATAGGGTGCCTGTGTTGTGCCCATTGGGTATCCATAGGGTTCCCATAAGTCTCCTATAGGGTGTCCATGGGGTATCTATAGGATGTATATAGGGTATCCACAAGGGATCAATAGGGTGCCTATAGGGGCTCACAGGGTGTCTCTAGGGTGTCTGTATTGTGCCCTTTGGGCGTCTATAGGGTTCCCATAAGGTTCCTCTAGACTGTCCATAGGGAATCTATAGGGTGCCTGTAGGGGCTCATAGGGGGTCTATAGGGTGCCTGTATTGTGCCCATTGGGTTCCATAGGGTATCTATAGGGTGTCTATAGGCGCTCACAGGGGATCTATAGGGTGCCTGTATTGTGTCCATAGGGATCCCAAAAAGTTCCTATAGGGTGTCCATAGGGGATCTATAGGGTATCTATAGGGTGTCTATAGGTGCCCCCCTGCCCCCCCCAGCAGGGCATCACCTGGGGGTGACTGGGAGTCTGGGGGGGGGGGCAATAAAAGTGCCTGGGGCCCCCCCCCCCGGTGCCCACAGATGTTTGGGGTGGGGGCTGCCCCCCCCAGGCCGCGGGGTGCTGGCAGCGGGGTGCAGGAAGATGGGGTGCAGGCAGTGGGGGGTGGGGGGGTGCGGGGGGGGTGCAGGCAGATGGGTGCGGACAGGGGGGTGCAGATCACTGTGTGTTGTTCCCCCACCCCCCACATGTCACTCCTGACCCCCTGATGCCCCCCCAAGTCCCAGGTGCCCCCCCCCAAACCCCTGCACCCCCCCCCCCAGACCCATGTGACTCCCCCCAACCTCTGCACCCCCAAACCCTGGTGCCCCCCCCAGCTCCTCAGCTCCTCTTGGGGGGGGGTCCAAGGGGGTTGTTCTGTCCCTGGAGGGTTTGTGGGGGGTGTCTGAGGGGGTCTTGGTGTGTCCCAGGGGGGTCCAGGGGGTTTTGGGGGGGCTTTGGGGTCCCCATGGGTGGTA
>JAKCOZ010001071.1:0-22825 GCA_022605955.1 Rallus limicola
GCTTGTCTGAAACCTCCTAACAGGACACACAAGCAGACCCTGTCACTTTGGCTCTCAGCCTTTTCCTTTGCCTGGAAAGAAGGAACATACCTGCTACCTCCTACGGTGCTTTTCTCGGCCCTAGCAGACTGCAGTTCAAAACATGCTAAACGTCCAGCAATAACTCCCAAAGTAAAGAAGCTAGGCATGAAAGGCATAGCTTGTCTGAAACCTCCTAACAGGACACACAAGCAGACCCTGTCACTTTGGCTCTCAGCCTTTTCCTTTGCCTGGAAAGAGGGAACATGCCTGGAAGCTCCTACGGTGCTTTTCTCGGCCCTAGCAGACTGCAGTTCAAAACATGCTAAACGTCCAGCAATAACTCCCAAAGTAAAGAAGCTAGGACTGAAAGGCATAGCTTGTCTGAAACCTCCTAACAGGACACACAAGCAGACCCTGTCACTTTGGCTCTCAGCCTTTTCCTTTGCCTGGAAAGAGGGAACATGCCTGGAAGCTCCTACGGTGCTTTTCTCGGCCCTAGCAGACTGCAGTTCAAAACATGCTAAACGTCCAGCAATAACTCCCAAAGTAAAGAAGCTAGGACTGAAAGGCATAGCTTGTCTGAAACCTCCTAACAGGACACACAAGCAGACCCTGTCACTTTGGCTCTCAGCCTTTTCCTTTGCCTGGAAAGAGGGAACATACCTACTACCTCCTACAGTGCTTTTCTCGGCCCTAGCAGACTGCAGTTCAAAACATGCTAAACGTCCAGCAATAACTCCCAAAGTAAAGAAGCTAGGACTGAAAGGCATAGCTTGTCTGAAACCTCCTAACAGGACACACAAGCAGACCCTGTCACTTTGGCTCTCAGCCTTTTCCTTTGCCTGGAAAGAGGGAACATGCCTGGAACCTCCTACGGTGCTTTTCTCGGCCCTAGCAGACTGCAGTTCAAAACATGCTAAACGTCCAGCAATAACTCCCAAAGTAAAGAAGCTAGGACTGAAAGGCATAGCTTGTCTGAAACCTCCTAACAGGACACACAAGCAGACCCTGTCACTTTGGCTCTCAGCCTTTTCCTTTGCCTGGAAAGAGGGAACATGCCTGGAACCTCCTACGGTGCTTTTCTCGGCCCTAGCAGACTGCAGTTCAAAACATGCTAAACGTCCAGCAATAACTCCCAAAGTAAAGAAGCTAGGACTGAAAGGCATAGCTTGTCTGAAACCTCCTAACAGGACACACAAGCAGACCCTGTCACTTTGGCTCTCAGCCTTTTCCTTTGCCTGGAAAGAGGGAACATGCCTGGAACCTCCTACGGTGCTTTTCTCGGCCCTAGCAGACTGCAGTTCAAAACATGCTAAACGTCCAGCAATAACTCCCAAAGTAAAGAAGCTAGGACTGAAAGGCATAGCTTGTCTGAAACCTCCTAACAGGACACACAAGCAGACCCTGTCACTTTGGCTCTCAGCCTTTTCCTTTGCCTGGAAAGAGGGAACATGCCTGGAACCTCCTACGGTGCTTTTCTCGGCCCTAGCAGACTGCAGTTCAAAACATGCTAAACGTCCAGCAATAACTCCCAAAGTAAAGAAGCTAGGCATGAAAGGCATAGCTTGTCTGAAACCTCCTAACAGGACACACAAGCAGACCCTGTCACTTTGGCTCTCAGCCTTTTCCTTTGCCTGGAAAGAGGGAACATGCCTGGAACCTCCTACGGTGCTTTTCTCAGCCCTAGCAGACTGCAGTTCAAAACATGCTAAACGTCCAGCAATAACTCCCAAAGTAAAGAAGCTAGGCATGAAAGGCATAGCTTGTCTGAAACCTCCTAACAGGACACACAAGCAGACCCTGTCACTTTGGCTCTCAGCCTTTTCCTTTGCCTGGAAAGAGGGAACATGCCTGGAACCTCCTACGGTGCTTTTCTCGGCCCTAGCAGACTGCAGTTCAAAACATGCTAAACGTCCAGCAATAACTCCCAAAGTAAAGAAGCTAGGACTGAAAGGCATAGCTTGTCTGAAACCTCCTAACAGGACACACAAGCAGACCCTGTCACTTTGGCTCTCAGCCCTTTTCCTTTGTCTGGAAAGAGGGAACATACCTGCTACCTCCTACAGTGCTTTTCTCGGCCCTAGCAGACTGCAGTTCAAAACATGCTAAACGTCCAGCAATAACTCCCAAAGTAAAGAAGCTAGGCATGAAAGGCATAGCTTGTCTGAAACCTCCTAACAGGACACACAAGCAGACCCTGTCACTTTGGCTCTCAGCCTTTTCCTTTGCCTGGAAAGAGGGAACATGCCTGGAACCTCCTACGGTGCTTTTCTCGGCCCTAGCAGACTGCAGTTCAAAACATGCTAAACGTCCAGCAATAACTCCCAAAGTAAAGAAGCTAGGACTGAAAGGCATAGCTTGTCTGAAACCTCCTAACAGGACACACAAGCAGACCCTGTCACTTTGGCTCTCAGCCTTTTCCTTTGCCTGGAAAGAGGGAACATGCCTGGAACCTCCTACGGTGCTTTTCTCGGCCCTAGCAGACTGCAGTTCAAAACATGCTAAACGTCCAGCAATAACTCCCAAAGTAAAGAAGCTAGGACTGAAAGGCATAGCTTGTCTGAAACCTCCTAACAGGACACACAAGCAGACCCTGTCACTTTGGCTCTCAGCCTTTTCCTTTGCCTGGAAAGAGGGAACATGCCTGGAACCTCCTACGGTGCTTTTCTCGGCCCTAGCAGACTGCAGTTCAAAACATGCTAAACGTCCAGCAATAACTCCCAAAGTAAAGAAGCTAGGACTGAAAGGCATAGCTTGTCTGAAACCTCCTAACAGGACACACAAGCAGACCCTGTCACTTTGGCTCTCAGCCTTTTCCTTTGCCTGGAAAGAGGGAACATGCCTGGAACCTCCTACGGTGCTTTTCTCGGCCCTAGCAGACTGCAGTTCAAAACATGCTAAACGTCCAGCAATAACTCCCAAAGTAAAGAAGCTAGGACTGAAAGGCATAGCTTGTCTGAAACCTCCTAACAGGACACACAAGCAGACCCTGTCACTTTGGCTCTCAGCCTTTTCCTTTGCCTGGAAAGAGGGAACATGCCTGGAACCTCCTACGGTGCTTTTCTCGGCCCTAGCAGACTGCAGTTCAAAACATGCTAAACGTCCAGCAATAACTCCCAAAGTAAAGAAGCTAGGACTGAAAGGCATAGCTTGTCTGAAACCTCCTAACAGGACACACAAGCAGACCCTGTCACTTTGGCTCTCAGCCTTTTCCTTTGCCTGGAAAGAGGGAACATGCCTGGAACCTCCTACGGTGCTTTTCTCGGCCCTAGCAGACTGCAGTTCAAAACATGCTAAACGTCCAGCAATAACTCCCAAAGTAAAGAAGCTAGGACTGAAAGGCATAGCTTGTCTGAAACCTCCTAACAGGACACACAAGCAGACCCTGTCACTTTGGCTCTCAGCCTTTTCCTTTGCCTGGAAAGAGGGAACATGCCTGGAACCTCCTACGGTGCTTTTCTCGGCCCTAGCAGACTGCAGTTCAAAACATGCTAAACGTCCAGCAATAACTCCCAAAGTAAAGAAGCTAGGACTGAAAGGCATAGCTTGTCTGAAACCTCCTAACAGGACACACAAGCAGACCCTGTCACTTTGGCTCTCAGCCTTTTCCTTTGCCTGGAAAGAAGGAACATACCTGCTACCTCCTACAGTGCTTTTCTCGGCCCTAGCAGACTGCAGTTCAAAACATGCTAAACGTCCAGCAATAACTCCCAAAGTAAAGAAGCTAGGCATGAAAGGCATAGCTTGTCTGAAACCTCCTAACAGGACACACAAGCAGACCCTGTCACTTTGGCTCTCAGCCTTTTCCTTTGCCTGGAAGAAGGAACATGCCTGGAACCTCCTACGGTGCTTTTCTCGGCCCTAGCAGACTGCAGTTCAAAACATGCTAAACGTCCAGCAATAACTCCCAAAGTAAAGAAGCTAGGACTGAAAGGCATAGCTTGTCTGAAACCTCCTAACAGGACACACAAGCAGACCCTGTCACTTTGGCTCTCAGCCTTTTCCTTTGCCTGGAAAGAGGGAACATGCCTGGAAGCTCCTACGGTGCTTTTCTCGGCCCTAGCAGACTGCAGTTCAAAACATGCTAAACGTCCAGCAATAACTCCAAAAGTAAAGAAGCTAGGCATGAAAGGCATAGCTTGTCTGAAACCTCCTAACAGGACACACAAGCAGACCCTGTCACTTTGGCTCTCAGCCTTTTCCTTTGCCTGGAAAGAGGGAACATGCCTGGAAGCTCCTACGGTGCTTTTCTCGGCCCTAGCAGACTGCAGTTCAAAACATGCTAAACGTCCAGCAATAACTCCCAAAGTAAAGAAGCTAGGCATGAAAGGCATAGCTTGTCTGAAACCTCCTAACAGGACACACAAGCAGACCCTGTCACTTTGGCTCTCAGCCTTTTCCTTTGCCTGGAAAGAGGGAACATGCCTGGAACCTCCTACGGTGCTTTTCTCGGCCCTAGCAGACTGCAGTTCAAAACATGCTAAACGTCCAGCAATAACTCCCAAAGTAAAGAAGCTAGGACTGAAAGGCATAGCTTGTCTGAAACCTCCTAACAGGACACACAAGCAGACCCTGTCACTTTGGCTCTCAGCCTTTTCCTTTGCCTGGAAAGAGGGAACATGCCTGGAACCTCCTACGGTGCTTTTCTCGGCCCTAGCAGACTGCAGTTCAAAACATGCTAAACGTCCAGCAATAACTCCCAAAGTAAAGAAGCTAGGACTGAAAGGCATAGCTTGTCTGAAACCTCCTAACAGGACACACAAGCAGACCCTGTCACTTTGGCTCTCAGCCTTTTCCTTTGCCTGGAAAGAGGGAACATGCCTGGAACCTCCTACGGTGCTTTTCTCGGCCCTAGCAGACTGCAGTTCAAAACATGCTAAACGTCCAGCAATAACTCCCAAAGTAAAGAAGCTAGGACTGAAAGGCATAGCTTGTCTGAAACCTCCTAACAGGACACACAAGCAGACCCTGTCACTTTGGCTCTCAGCCTTTTCCTTTGCCTGGAAAGAAGGAACATACCTGCTACCTCCTACAGTGCTTTTCTCGGCCCTAGCAGACTGCAGTTCAAAACCTGCTAAACGTCCAGCAATAACTCCCAAAGTAAAGAAGCTAGGCATGAAAGGCATAGCTTGTCTGAAACCTCCTAACAGGACACACAAGCAGACCCTGTCACTTTGGCTCTCAGCCTTTTCCTTTGCCTGGAAAGAGGGAACATGCCTGGAACCTCCTACGGTGCTTTTCTCGGCCCTAGCAGACTGCAGTTCAAAACATGCTAAACGTCCAGCAATAACTCCCAAAGTAAAGAAGCTAGGACTGAAAGGCATAGCTTGTCTGAAACCTCCTAACAGGACACACAAGCAGACCCTGTCACTTTGGCTCTCAGCCTTTTCCTTTGCCTGGAAAGAGGGAACATGCCTGGAACCTCCTACGGTGCTTTTCTCGGCCCTAGCAGACTGCAGTTCAAAACATGCTAAACGTCCAGCAATAACTCCCAAAGTAAAGAAGCTAGGACTGAAAGGCATAGCTTGTCTGAAACCTCCTAACAGGACACACAAGCAGACCCTGTCACTTTGGCTCTCAGCCTTTTCCTTTGCCTGGAAAGAGGGAACATGCCTGGAACCTCCTACGGTGCTTTTCTCGGCCCTAGCAGACTGCAGTTCAAAACATGCTAAACGTCCAGCAATAACTCCCAAAGTAAAGAAGCTAGGACTGAAAGGCATAGCTTGTCTGAAACCTCCTAACAGGACACACAAGCAGACCCTGTCACTTTGGCTCTCAGCCTTTTCCTTTGCCTGGAAAGAGGGAACATGCCTGGAACCTCCTACGGTGCTTTTCTCGGCCCTAGCAGACTGCAGTTCAAAACATGCTAAACGTCCAGCAATAACTCCCAAAGTAAAGAAGCTAGGACTGAAAGGCATAGCTTGTCTGAAACCTCCTAACAGGACACACAAGCAGACCCTGTCACTTTGGCTCTCAGCCTTTTCCTTTGCCTGGAAAGAGGGAACATGCCTGGAACCTCCTACGGTGCTTTTCTCGGCCCTAGCAGACTGCAGTTCAAAACATGCTAAACGTCCAGCAATAACTCCCAAAGTAAAGAAGCTAGGACTGAAAGGCATAGCTTGTCTGAAACCTCCTAACAGGACACACAAGCAGACCCTGTCACTTTGGCTCTCAGCCTTTTCCTTTGCCTGGAAAGAAGGAACATACCTGCTACCTCCTACAGTGCTTTTCTCGGCCCTAGCAGACTGCAGTTCAAAACATGCTAAACGTCCAGCAATAACTCCCAAAGTAAAGAAGCTAGGCATGAAAGGCATAGCTTGTCTGAAACCTCCTAACAGGACACACAAGCAGACCCTGTCACTTTGGCTCTCAGCCTTTTCCTTTGCCTGGAAAGAGGGAACATGCCTGGAACCTCCTACAGTGCTTTTCTCGGCCCTAGCAGACTGCAGTTCAAAACATGCTAAACGTCCAGCAATAACTCCCAAAGTAAAGAAGCTAGGACTGAAAGGCATAGCTTGTCTGAAACCTCCTAACAGGACACACAAGCAGACCCTGTCACTTTGGCTCTCAGCCTTTTCCTTTGCCTGGAAAGAGGGAACATGCCTGGAACCTCCTACGGTGCTTTTCTCGGCCCTAGCAGACTGCAGTTCAAAACATGCTAAACGTCCAGCAATAACTCCCAAAGTAAAGAAGCTAGGACTGAAAGGCATAGCTTGTCTGAAACCTCCTAACAGGACACACAAGCAGACCCTGTCACTTTGGCTCTCAGCCTTTTCCTTTGCCTGGAAAGAGGGAACATGCCTGGAACCTCCTACGGTGCTTTTCTCGGCCCTAGCAGACTGCAGTTCAAAACATGCTAAACGTCCAGCAATAACTCCCAAAGTAAAGAAGCTAGGACTGAAAGGCATAGCTTGTCTGAAACCTCCTAACAGGACACACAAGCAGACCCTGTCACTTTGGCTCTCAGCCTTTTCCTTTGCCTGGAAAGAGGGAACATGCCTGGAACCTCCTACGGTGCTTTTCTCGGCCCTAGCAGACTGCAGTTCAAAACATGCTAAACGTCCAGCAATAACTCCCAAAGTAAAGAAGCTAGGACTGAAAGGCATAGCTTGTCTGAAACCTCCTAACAGGACACACAAGCAGACCCTGTCACTTTGGCTCTCAGCCTTTTCCTTTGCCTGGAAAGAGGGAACATGCCTGGAACCTCCTACGGTGCTTTTCTCGGCCCTAGCAGACTGCAGTTCAAAACATGCTAAACGTCCAGCAATAACTCCCAAAGTAAAGAAGCTAGGACTGAAAGGCATAGCTTGTCTGAAACCTCCTAACAGGACACACAAGCAGACCCTGTCACTTTGGCTCTCAGCCTTTTCCTTTGCCTGGAAAGAAGGAACATACCTGCTACCTCCTACAGTGCTTTTCTCGGCCCTAGCAGACTGCAGTTCAAAACATGCTAAACGTCCAGCAATAACTCCCAAAGTAAAGAAGCTAGGACTGAAAGGCATAGCTTGTCTGAAACCTCCTAACAGGACACACAAGCAGACCCTGTCACTTTGGCTCTCAGCCTTTTCCTTTGCCTGGAAAGAAGGAACATACCTGCTACCTCCTACGGTGCTTTTCTCGGCCCTAGCAGACTGCAGTTCAAAACATGCTAAACGTCCAGCAATAACTCCCAAAGTAAAGAAGCTAGGCATGAAAGGCATAGCTTGTCTGAAACCTCCTAACAGGACACACAAGCAGACCCTGTCACTTTGGCTCTCAGCCTTTTCCTTTGCCTGGAAAGAGGGAACATGCCTGGAAGCTCCTACGGTGCTTTTCTCGGCCCTAGCAGACTGCAGTTCAAAACATGCTAAACGTCCAGCAATAACTCCCAAAGTAAAGAAGCTAGGACTGAAAGGCATAGCTTGTCTGAAACCTCCTAACAGGACACACAAGCAGACCCTGTCACTTTGGCTCTCAGCCTTTTCCTTTGCCTGGAAAGAGGGAACATGCCTGGAAGCTCCTACGGTGCTTTTCTCGGCCCTAGCAGACTGCAGTTCAAAACATGCTAAACGTCCAGCAATAACTCCCAAAGTAAAGAAGCTAGGACTGAAAGGCATAGCTTGTCTGAAACCTCCTAACAGGACACACAAGCAGACCCTGTCACTTTGGCTCTCAGCCTTTTCCTTTGCCTGGAAAGAGGGAACATACCTACTACCTCCTACAGTGCTTTTCTCGGCCCTAGCAGACTGCAGTTCAAAACATGCTAAACGTCCAGCAATAACTCCCAAAGTAAAGAAGCTAGGACTGAAAGGCATAGCTTGTCTGAAACCTCCTAACAGGACACACAAGCAGACCCTGTCACTTTGGCTCTCAGCCTTTTCCTTTGCCTGGAAAGAGGGAACATGCCTGGAACCTCCTACGGTGCTTTTCTCGGCCCTAGCAGACTGCAGTTCAAAACATGCTAAACGTCCAGCAATAACTCCCAAAGTAAAGAAGCTAGGACTGAAAGGCATAGCTTGTCTGAAACCTCCTAACAGGACACACAAGCAGACCCTGTCACTTTGGCTCTCAGCCTTTTCCTTTGCCTGGAAAGAGGGAACATGCCTGGAACCTCCTACGGTGCTTTTCTCGGCCCTAGCAGACTGCAGTTCAAAACATGCTAAACGTCCAGCAATAACTCCCAAAGTAAAGAAGCTAGGACTGAAAGGCATAGCTTGTCTGAAACCTCCTAACAGGACACACAAGCAGACCCTGTCACTTTGGCTCTCAGCCTTTTCCTTTGCCTGGAAAGAGGGAACATGCCTGGAACCTCCTACGGTGCTTTTCTCGGCCCTAGCAGACTGCAGTTCAAAACATGCTAAACGTCCAGCAATAACTCCCAAAGTAAAGAAGCTAGGACTGAAAGGCATAGCTTGTCTGAAACCTCCTAACAGGACACACAAGCAGACCCTGTCACTTTGGCTCTCAGCCTTTTCCTTTGCCTGGAAAGAGGGAACATGCCTGGAACCTCCTACGGTGCTTTTCTCGGCCCTAGCAGACTGCAGTTCAAAACATGCTAAACGTCCAGCAATAACTCCCAAAGTAAAGAAGCTAGGCATGAAAGGCATAGCTTGTCTGAAACCTCCTAACAGGACACACAAGCAGACCCTGTCACTTTGGCTCTCAGCCTTTTCCTTTGCCTGGAAAGAGGGAACATGCCTGGAACCTCCTACGGTGCTTTTCTCAGCCCTAGCAGACTGCAGTTCAAAACATGCTAAACGTCCAGCAATAACTCCCAAAGTAAAGAAGCTAGGCATGAAAGGCATAGCTTGTCTGAAACCTCCTAACAGGACACACAAGCAGACCCTGTCACTTTGGCTCTCAGCCTTTTCCTTTGCCTGGAAAGAGGGAACATGCCTGGAACCTCCTACGGTGCTTTTCTCGGCCCTAGCAGACTGCAGTTCAAAACATGCTAAACGTCCAGCAATAACTCCCAAAGTAAAGAAGCTAGGACTGAAAGGCATAGCTTGTCTGAAACCTCCTAACAGGACACACAAGCAGACCCTGTCACTTTGGCTCTCAGCCTTTTCCTTTGTCTGGAAAGAGGGAACATACCTGCTACCTCCTACAGTGCTTTTCTCGGCCCTAGCAGACTGCAGTTCAAAACATGCTAAACGTCCAGCAATAACTCCCAAAGTAAAGAAGCTAGGCATGAAAGGCATAGCTTGTCTGAAACCTCCTAACAGGACACACAAGCAGACCCTGTCACTTTGGCTCTCAGCCTTTTCCTTTGCCTGGAAAGAGGGAACATGCCTGGAACCTCCTACGGTGCTTTTCTCGGCCCTAGCAGACTGCAGTTCAAAACATGCTAAACGTCCAGCAATAACTCCCAAAGTAAAGAAGCTAGGACTGAAAGGCATAGCTTGTCTGAAACCTCCTAACAGGACACACAAGCAGACCCTGTCACTTTGGCTCTCAGCCTTTTCCTTTGCCTGGAAAGAGGGAACATGCCTGGAACCTCCTACGGTGCTTTTCTCGGCCCTAGCAGACTGCAGTTCAAAACATGCTAAACGTCCAGCAATAACTCCCAAAGTAAAGAAGCTAGGACTGAAAGGCATAGCTTGTCTGAAACCTCCTAACAGGACACACAAGCAGACCCTGTCACTTTGGCTCTCAGCCTTTTCCTTTGCCTGGAAAGAGGGAACATGCCTGGAACCTCCTACGGTGCTTTTCTCGGCCCTAGCAGACTGCAGTTCAAAACATGCTAAACGTCCAGCAATAACTCCCAAAGTAAAGAAGCTAGGACTGAAAGGCATAGCTTGTCTGAAACCTCCTAACAGGACACACAAGCAGACCCTGTCACTTTGGCTCTCAGCCTTTTCCTTTGCCTGGAAAGAGGGAACATGCCTGGAACCTCCTACGGTGCTTTTCTCGGCCCTAGCAGACTGCAGTTCAAAACATGCTAAACGTCCAGCAATAACTCCCAAAGTAAAGAAGCTAGGACTGAAAGGCATAGCTTGTCTGAAACCTCCTAACAGGACACACAAGCAGACCCTGTCACTTTGGCTCTCAGCCTTTTCCTTTGCCTGGAAAGAGGGAACATGCCTGGAACCTCCTACGGTGCTTTTCTCGGCCCTAGCAGACTGCAGTTCAAAACATGCTAAACGTCCAGCAATAACTCCCAAAGTAAAGAAGCTAGGACTGAAAGGCATAGCTTGTCTGAAACCTCCTAACAGGACACACAAGCAGACCCTGTCACTTTGGCTCTCAGCCTTTTCCTTTGCCTGGAAAGAGGGAACATGCCTGGAACCTCCTACGGTGCTTTTCTCGGCCCTAGCAGACTGCAGTTCAAAACATGCTAAACGTCCAGCAATAACTCCCAAAGTAAAGAAGCTAGGACTGAAAGGCATAGCTTGTCTGAAACCTCCTAACAGGACACACAAGCAGACCCTGTCACTTTGGCTCTCAGCCTTTTCCTTTGCCTGGAAAGAGGGAACATGCCTGGAACCTCCTACGGTGCTTTTCTCGGCCCTAGCAGACTGCAGTTCAAAACATGCTAAACGTCCAGCAATAACTCCCAAAGTAAAGAAGCTAGGACTGAAAGGCATAGCTTGTCTGAAACCTCCTAACAGGACACACAAGCAGACCCTGTCACTTTGGCTCTCAGCCTTTTCCTTTGCCTGGAAAGAAGGAACATACCTGCTACCTCCTACAGTGCTTTTCTCGGCCCTAGCAGACTGCAGTTCAAAACATGCTAAACGTCCAGCAATAACTCCCAAAGTAAAGAAGCTAGGCATGAAAGGCATAGCTTGTCTGAAACCTCCTAACAGGACACACAAGCAGACCCTGTCACTTTGGCTCTCAGCCTTTTCCTTTGCCTGGAAAGAAGGAACATGCCTGGAACCTCCTACGGTGCTTTTCTCGGCCCTAGCAGACTGCAGTTCAAAACATGCTAAACGTCCAGCAATAACTCCCAAAGTAAAGAAGCTAGGACTGAAAGGCATAGCTTGTCTGAAACCTCCTAACAGGACACACAAGCAGACCCTGTCACTTTGGCTCTCAGCCTTTTCCTTTGCCTGGAAAGAGGGAACATGCCTGGAAGCTCCTACGGTGCTTTTCTCGGCCCTAGCAGACTGCAGTTCAAAACATGCTAAACGTCCAGCAATAACTCCAAAAGTAAAGAAGCTAGGCATGAAAGGCATAGCTTGTCTGAAACCTCCTAACAGGACACACAAGCAGACCCTGTCACTTTGGCTCTCAGCCTTTTCCTTTGCCTGGAAAGAGGGAACATGCCTGGAAGCTCCTACGGTGCTTTTCTCGGCCCTAGCAGACTGCAGTTCAAAACATGCTAAACGTCCAGCAATAACTCCCAAAGTAAAGAAGCTAGGCATGAAAGGCATAGCTTGTCTGAAACCTCCTAACAGGACACACAAGCAGACCCTGTCACTTTGGCTCTCAGCCTTTTCCTTTGCCTGGAAAGAGGGAACATGCCTGGAACCTCCTACGGTGCTTTTCTCGGCCCTAGCAGACTGCAGTTCAAAACATGCTAAACGTCCAGCAATAACTCCCAAAGTAAAGAAGCTAGGCCTGAAAGGCATAGCTTGTCTGAAACCTCCTAACAGGACACACAAGCAGACCCTGTCACTTTGGCTCTCAGCCTTTTCCTTTGCCTGGAAAGAGGGAACATACCTACTACCTACTACAGTGCTTTTCTCGGCCCTAGCAGACTGCAGTTCAAAACATGCTAAACGTCCAGCAATAACTCCCAAAGTAAAGAAGCTAGGACTGAAAGGCATAGCTTGTCTGAAACCTCCTAACAGGACACACAAGCAGACCCTGTCACTTTGGCTCTCAGCCTTTTCCTTTGCCTGGAAAGAGGGAACATGCCTGGAACCTCCTACGGTGCTTTTCTCGGCCCTAGCAGACTGCAGTTCAAAACATGCTAAACGTCCAGCAATAACTCCCAAAGTAAAGAAGCTAGGACTGAAAGGCATAGCTTGTCTGAAACCTCCTAACAGGACACACAAGCAGACCCTGTCACTTTGGCTCTCAGCCTTTTCCTTTGCCTGGAAAGAGGGAACATGCCTGGAACCTCCTACGGTGCTTTTCTCGGCCCTAGCAGACTGCAGTTCAAAACATGCTAAACGTCCAGCAATAACTCCCAAAGTAAAGAAGCTAGGACTGAAAGGCATAGCTTGTCTGAAACCTCCTAACAGGACACACAAGCAGACCCTGTCACTTTGGCTCTCAGCCTTTTCCTTTGCCTGGAAAGAGGGAACATGCCTGGAACCTCCTACGGTGCTTTTCTCGGCCCTAGCAGACTGCAGTTCAAAACATGCTAAACGTCCAGCAATAACTCCCAAAGTAAAGAAGCTAGGACTGAAAGGCATAGCTTGTCTGAAACCTCCTAACAGGACACACAAGCAGACCCTGTCACTTTGGCTCTCAGCCTTTTCCTTTGCCTGGAAAGAGGGAACATGCCTGGAACCTCCTACGGTGCTTTTCTCGGCCCTAGCAGACTGCAGTTCAAAACATGCTAAACGTCCAGCAATAACTCCCAAAGTAAAGAAGCTAGGACTGAAAGGCATAGCTTGTCTGAAACCTCCTAACAGGACACACAAGCAGACCCTGTCACTTTGGCTCTCAGCCTTTTCCTTTGCCTGGAAAGAGGGAACATGCCTGGAACCTCCTACGGTGCTTTTCTCGGCCCTAGCAGACTGCAGTTCAAAACATGCTAAACGTCCAGCAATAACTCCCAAAGTAAAGAAGCTAGGCATGAAAGGCATAGCTTGTCTGAAACCTCCTAACAGGACACACAAGCAGACCCTGTCACTTTGGCTCTCAGCCTTTTCCTTTGCCTGGAAAGAGGGAACATGCCTGGAACCTCCTACGGTGCTTTTCTCGGCCCTAGCAGACTGCAGTTCAAAACATGCTAAACGTCCAACAATAACTCCCAAAGTAAAGAAGCTAGGACGGAAAGGCATAGCTTGTCTGAAACCTCCTAACAGGACACACAAGCAGACCCTGTCACTTTGGCTCTCAGCCTTTTCCTTTGCCTGGAAAGAAGGAACATACCTGCTACCTCCTACGGTGCTTTTCTCGGCCCTAGCAGACTGCAGTTCAAAACATGCTAAACGTCCAGCAATAACTCCCAAAGTAAAGAAGCTAGGCATGAAAGGCATAGCTTGTCTGAAACCTCCTAACAGGACACACAAGCAGACCCTGTCACTTTGGCTCTCAGCCTTTTCCTTTGCCTGGAAAGAGGGAACATGCCTGGAACCTCCTACGGTGCTTTTCTCGGCCCTAGCAGACTGCAGTTCAAAACATGCTAAACGTCCAGCAATAACTCCCAAAGTAAAGAAGCTAGGACGGAAAGGCATAGCTTGTCTGAAACCTCCTAACAGGACACACAAGCAGACCCTGTCACTTTGGCTCTCAGCCTTTTCCTTTGCCTGGAAAGAAGGAACATACCTGCTACCTCCTACGGTGCTTTTCTCGGCCCTAGCAGACTGCAGTTCAAAACATGCTAAACGTCCAGCAATAACTCCCAAAGTAAAGAAGCTAGGACTGAAAGGCATAGCTTGTCTGAAACCTCCTAACAGGACACACAAGCAGACCCTGTCACTTTGGCTCTCAGCCTTTTCCTTTGCCTGGAAAGAGGGAACATGCCTGGAAGCTCCTACGGTGCTTTTCTCGGCCCTAGCAGACTGCAGTTCAAAACATGCTAAACGTCCAGCAATAACTCCCAAAGTAAAGAAGCTAGGACTGAAAGGCATAGCTTGTCTGAAACCTCCTAACAGGACACACAAGCAGACCCTGTCACTTTGGCTCTCAGCCTTTTCCTTTGCCTGGAAAGAGGGAACATGCCTGGAACCTCCTACGGTGCTTTTCTCGGCCCTAGCAGACTGCAGTTCAAAACATGCTAAACGTCCAGCAATAACTCCCAAAGTAAAGAAGCTAGGCATGAAAGGCATAGCTTGTCTGAAACCTCCTAACAGGACACACAAGCAGACCCTGTCACTTTGGCTCTCAGCCTTTTCCTTTGCCTGGAAAGAGGGAACATGCCTGGAACCTCCTACGGTGCTTTTCTCGGCCCTAGCAGACTGCAGTTCAAAACATGCTAAACGTCCAGCAATAACTCCCAAAGTAAAGAAGCTAGGCATGAAAGGCATAGCTTGTCTGAAACCTCCTAACAGGACACACAAGCAGACCCTGTCACTTTGGCTCTCAGCCTTTTCCTTTGCCTGGAAAGAGGGAACATGCCTGGAACCTCCTACGGTGCTTTTCTCGGCCCTAGCAGACTACAGTTCAAAACATGCTAAACGTCCAGCAATAACTCCCAAAGTAAAGAAGCTAGGACTGAAAGGCATAGCTTGTCTGAAACCTCCTAACAGGACACACAAGCAGACCCTGTCACTTTGGCTCTCAGCCTTTTCCTTTGCCTGGAAAGAGGGAACATGCCTGGAACCTCCTACGGTGCTTTTCTCGGCCCTAGCAGACTGCAGTTCAAAACATGCTAAACGTCCAGCAATAACTCCCAAAGTAAAGAAGCTAGGACTGAAAGGCATAGCTTGTCTGAAACCTCCTAACAGGACACACAAGCAGACCCTGTCACTTTGGCTCTCAGCCTTTTCCTTTGCCTGGAAAGAGGGAACATGCCTGGAACCTCCTACGGTGCTTTTCTCGGCCCTAGCAGACTGCAGTTCAAAACATGCTAAACGTCCAGCAATAACTCCCAAAGTCAAGAAGCTAGGCATGAAAGGCATAGCTTGTCTGAAACCTCCTAACAGGACACACAAGCAGACCCTGTCGCTTTGGCTCTCAGCCTTTTCCTTTGCCTGGAAAGAGGGAACATGCCTGGAACCTCCTACGGTGCTTTTCTCGGCCCTAGCAGACTGCAGTTCAAAACATGCTAAACGTCCAGCAATAACTCCCAAAGTAAAGAAGCTAGGACTGAAAGGCATAGCTTGTCTGAAACCTCCTAACAGGACACACAAGCAGACCCTGTCACTTTGGCTCTCAGCCTTTTCCTTTGCCTGGAAAGAGGGAACATGCCTGGAACCTCCTACGGTGCTTTTCTCGGCCCTAGCAGACTGCAGTTCAAAACATGCTAAACGTCCAGCAATAACTCCCAAAGTAAAGAAGCTAGGACTGAAAGGCATAGCTTGTCTGAAACCTCCTAACAGGACACACAAGCAGACCCTGTCACTTTGGCTCTCAGCCTTTTCCTTTGCCTGGAAAGAAGAAACATACCTGCTACCTCCTACAGTGCTTTTCTCGGCCCTAGCAGACTGCAGTTCAAAACATGCTAAACGTCCAGCAATAACTCCCAAAGTAAAGAAGCTAGGACTGAAAGGCATAGCTTGTCTGAAACCTCCTAACAGGACACACAAGCAGACCCTGTCACTTTGGCTCTCAGCCTTTTCCTTTGCCTGGAAAGAGGGAACATGCCTGGAACCTCCTACGGTGCTTTTCTCGGCCCTAGCAGACTGCAGTTCAAAACATGCTAAACGTCCAGCAATAACTCCCAAAGTAAAGAAGCTAGGGCTGAAAGGCATAGCTTGTCTGAAACCTCCTAACAGGACACACAAGCAGACCCTGTCACTTTGGCTCTCAGCCTTTTCCTTTGCCTGGAAAGAGGGAACATGCCTTGAACCTCCTACGGTGCTTTTCTCGGCCCTAGCAGACTGCAGTTCAAAACATGCTAAACGTCCAGCAATAACTCCCAAAGTAAAGAAGCTAGGCATGAAAGGCATAGCTTGTCTGAAACCTCCTAACAGGACACACAAGCAGACCCTGTCACTTTGGCTCTCAGCCTTTTCCTTTGCCTGGAAAGAGGGAACATGCCTGGAACCTCCTACGGTGCTTTTCTCGGCCCTAGCAGACTGCAGTTCAAAACATGCTAAACGTCCAGCAATAACTCCCAAAGTAAAGAAGCTAGGACTGAAAGGCATAGCTTGTCTGAAACCTCCTAACAGGACACACAAGCAGACCCTGTCACTTTGGCTCTCAGCCTTTTCCTTTGCCTGGAAAGAGGGAACATGCCTGGAACCTCCTACGGTGCTTTTCTCGGCCCTAGCAGACTGCAGTTCAAAACATGCTAAACGTCCAGCAATAACTCCCAAAGTAAAGAAGCTAGGACTGAAAGGCATAGCTTGTCTGAAACCTCCTAACAGGACACACAAGCAGACCCTGTCACTTTGGCTCTCAGCCTTTTCCTTTGCCTGGAAAGAGGGAACATGCCTGGAACCTCCTACGGTGCTTTTCTCGGCCCTAGCAGACTGCAGTTCAAAACATGCTAAACGTCCAGCAATAACTCCCAAAGTAAAGAAGCTAGGACTGAAAGGCATAGCTTGTCTGAAACCTCCTAACAGGACACACAAGCAGACCCTGTCACTTTGGCTCTCAGCCTTTTCCTTTGCCTGGAAAGAAGGAACATACCTGCTACCTCCTACAGTGCTTTTCTCGGCCCTAGCAGACTGCAGTTCAAAACATGCTAAACGTCCAGCAATAACTCCCAAAGTAAAGAAGCTAGGACTGAAAGGCATAGCTTGTCTGAAACCTCCTAACAGGACACACAAGCAGACCCTGTCACTTTGGCTCTCAGCCTTTTCCTTTGCCTGGAAAGAGGGAACATGCCTGGAACCTCCTACGGTGCTTTTCTCGGCCCTAGCAGACTGCAGTTCAAAACATGCTAAACGTCCAGCAATAACTCCCAAAGTAAAGAAGCTAGGCATGAAAGGCATAGCTTGTCTGAAACCTCCTAACAGGACACACAAGCAGACCCTGTCACTTTGGCTCTCAGCCTTTTCCTTTGCCTGAAAAGAGGGAACATGCCTGGAACCTCCTACGGTGCTTTTCTCGGCCCTAGCAGACTGCAGTTCAAAACATGCTAAACGTCCAGCAATAACTCCCAAAGTAAAGAAGCTAGGCATGAAAGGCATAGCTTGTCTGAAACCTCCTAACAGGACACACAAGCAGACCCTGTCACTTTGGCTCTCAGCCTTTTCCTTTGCCTGGAAAGAGGGAACATGCCTGGAACCTCCTACGGTGCTTTTCTCGGCCCTAGCAGACTGCAGTTCAAAACATGCTAAACGTCCAGCAATAACTCCCAAAGTAAAGAAGCTAGGACTGAAAGGCATAGCTTGTCTGAAACCTCCTAACAGGACACACAAGCAGACCCTGTCACTTTGGCTCTCAGCCTTTTCCTTTGCCTGGAAAGAAGAAACATACCTGCTACCTCCTACAGTGCTTTTCTCGGCCCTAGCAGACTGCAGTTCAAAACATGCTAAACGTCCAGCAATAACTCCCAAAGTAAAGAAGCTAGGACTGAAAGGCATAGCTTGTCTGAAACCTCCTAACAGGACACACAAGCAGACCCTGTCACTTTGGCTCTCAGCCTTTTCCTTTGCCTGAAAAGAGGGAACATGCCTGGAACCTCCTACAGTGCTTTTCTCGGCCCTAGCAGACTGCAGTTCAAAACATGCTAAACGTCCAGCAATAACTCCCAAAGTAAAGAAGCTAGGCATGAAAGGCATAGCTTGTCTGAAACCTCCTAACAGGACACACAAGCAGACCCTGTCACTTTGGCTCTCAGCCTTTTCCTTTGCCTGGAAAGAGGGAACATGCCTGGAACCTCCTACGGTGCTTTTCTCGGCCCTAGCAGACTGCAGTTCAAAACATGCTAAAACGTCCAGCAATAACTCCCAAAGTAAAGAAGCTAGGACTGAAAGGCATAGCTTGTCTGAAACCTCCTAACAGGACACACAAGCAGACCCTGTCACTTTGGCTCTCAGCCTTTTCCTTTGCCTGGAAAGAGGGAACATGCCTGGAACCTCCTACGGTGCTTTTCTCGGCCCTAGCAGACTGCAGTTCAAAACATGCTAAACGTCCAGCAATAACTCCCAAAGTAAAGAAGCTAGGACTGAAAGGCATAGCTTGTCTGAAACCTCCTAACAGGACACACAAGCAGACCCTGTCACTTTGGCTCTCAGCCTTTTCCTTTGCCTGGAAAGAAGGAACATACCTGCTACCTACTACGGTGCTTTTCTCGGCCCTAGCAGACTGCAGTTCAAAACATGCTAAACGTCCAGCAATAACTCCCAAAGTAAAGAAGCTAGGCATGAAAGGCATAGCTTGTCTGAAACCTCCTAACAGGACACACAAGCAGACCCTGTCACTTTGGCTCTCAGCCTTTTCCTTTGCCTGGAAAGAGGGAACATACCTGCTACCTACTACGGTGCTTTTCTCGGCCCTAGCAGACTGCAGTTCAAAACATGCTAAACGTCCAGCAATAACTCCCAAAGTAAAGAAGCTAGGACTGAAAGGCATAGCTTGTCTGAAACCTCCTAACAGGACACACAAGCAGACCCTGTCACTTTGGCTCTCAGCCTTTTCCTTTGCCTGGAAAGAGGGAACATGCCTGGAACCTCCTACGGTGCTTTTCTCGGCCCTAGCAGACTGCAGTTCAAAACATGCTAAACGTCCAGCAATAACTCCCAAAGTAAAGAAGCTAGGCATGAAAGGCATAGCTTGTCTGAAACCTCCTAACAGGACACACAAGCAGACCCTGTCACTTTGGCTCTCAGCCTTTTCCTTTGCCTGAAAAGAGGGAACATGCCTGGAACCTCCTACGGTGCTTTTCTCGGCCCTAGCAGACTGCAGTTCAAAACATGCTAAACGTCCAGCAATAACTCCCAAAGTAAAGAAGCTAGGCATGAAAGGCATAGCTTGTCTGAAACCTCCTAACAGGACACACAAGCAGACCCTGTCACTTTGGCTCTCAGCCTTTTCCTTTGCCTGGAAAGAGGGAACATGCCTGGAACCTCCTACGGTGCTTTTCTCGGCCCTAGCAGACTGCAGTTCAAAACATGCTAAACGTCCAGCAATAACTCCCAAAGTAAAGAAGCTAGGCATGAAAGGCATAGCTTGTCTGAAACCTCCTAACAGGACACACAAGCAGACCCTGTCACTTTGGCTCTCAGCCTTTTCCTTTGCCTGGAAAGAGGGAACATGCCTGGAACCTCCTACGGTGCTTTTCTCGGCCCTAGCAGACTGCAGTTCAAAACATGCTAAACGTCCAGCAATAACTCCCAAAGTAAAGAAGCTAGGCCTGAAAGGCATAGCTTGTCTGAAACCTCCTAACAGGACACACAAGCAGACCCTGTCACTTTGGCTCTCAGCCTTTTCCTTTGCCTGGAAAGAGGGAACATGCCTGGAACCTCCTACGGTGCTTTTCTCGGCCCTAGCAGACTGCAGTTCAAAACATGCTAAACGTCCAGCAATAACTCCCAAAGTAAAGAAGCTAGGGCTGAAAGGCATAGCTTGTCTGAAACCTCCTAACAGGACACACAAGCAGACCCTGTCACTTTGGCTCTCAGCCTTTTCCTTTGCCTGGAAAGAGGGAACATGCCTGGAACCTCCTACGGTGCTTTTCTCGGCCCTAGCAGACTGCAGTTCAAAACATGCTAAACGTCCAGCAATAACTCCCAAAGTAAAGAAGCTAGGCCTGAAAGGCATAGCTTGTCTGAAACCTCCTAACAGGACACACAAGCAGACCCTGTCACTTTGGCTCTCAGCCTTTTCCTTTGCCTGGAAAGAGGGAACATGCCTGGAACCTCCTACGGTGCTTTTCTCGGCCCTAGCAGACTGCAGTTCAAAACATGCTAAACGTCCAGCAATAACTCCCAAAGTAAAGAAGCTAGGACTGAAAGGCATAGCTTGTCTGAAACCTCCTAACAGGACACACAAGCAGACCCTGTCACTTTGGCTCTCAGCCTTTTCCTTTGCCTGGAAAGAGGGAACATGCCTGGAACCTCCTACGGTGCTTTTCTCGGCCCTAGCAGACTGCAGTTCAAAACATGCTAAACGTCCAGCAATAACTCCCAAAGTAAAGAAGCTAGGACTGAAAGGCATAGCTTGTCTGAAACCTCCTAACAGGACACACAAGCAGACCCTGTCACTTTGGCTCTCAGCCTTTTCCTTTGCCTGGAAAGAAGGAACATACCTGCTACCTCCTACAGTGCTTTTCTCGGCCCTAGCAGACTGCAGTTCAAAACATGCTAAACGTCCAGCAATAACTCCCAAAGTAAAGAAGCTAGGCATGAAAGGCATAGCTTGTCTGAAACCTCCTAACAGGACACACAAGCAGACCCTGTCACTTTGGCTCTCAGCCTTTTCCTTTGCCTGGAAAGAAGGAACATGCCTGGAACCTCCTACGGTGCTTTTCTCGGCCCTAGCAGACTGCAGTTCAAAACATGCTAAACGTCCAGCAATAACTCCCAAAGTAAAGAAGCTAGGACTGAAAGGCATAGCTTGTCTGAAACCTCCTAACAGGACACACAAGCAGACCCTGTCACTTTGGCTCTCAGCCTTTTCCTTTGCCTGGAAAGAGGGAACATGCCTGGAACCTCCTACGGTGCTTTTCTCGGCCCTAGCAGACTGCAGTTCAAAACATGCTAAACGTCCAGCAATAACTCCAAAAGTAAAGAAGCTAGGCATGAAAGGCATAGCTTGTCTGAAACCTCCTAACAGGACACACAAGCAGACCCTGTCACTTTGGCTCTCAGCCTTTTCCTTTGCCTGGAAAGAGGGAACATGCCTGGAAGCTCCTACGGTGCTTTTCTCGGCCCTAGCAGACTGCAGTTCAAAACATGCTAAACGTCCAGCAATAACTCCCAAAGTAAAGAAGCTAGGCATGAAAGGCATAGCTTGTCTGAAACCTCCTAACAGGACACACAAGCAGACCCTGTCACTTTGGCTCTCAGCCTTTTCCTTTGCCTGGAAAGAGGGAACATGCCTGGAACCTCCTACGGTGCTTTTCTCGGCCCTAGCAGACTGCAGTTCAAAACATGCTAAACGTCCAGCAATAACTCCCAAAGTAAAGAAGCTAGGCATGAAAGGCATAGCTTGTCTGAAACCTCCTAACAGGACACACAAGCAGACCCTGTCACTTTGGCTCTCAGCCTTTTCCTTTGCCTGGAAAGAAGGAACATGCCTGGAACCTCCTACGGTGCTTTTCTCGGCCCTAGCAGACTGCAGTTCAAAACATGCTAAACGTCCAGCAATAACTCCCAAAGTAAAGAAGCTAGGACTGAAAGGCATAGCTTGTCTGAAACCTCCTAACAGGACACACAAGCAGACCCTGTCACTTTGGCTCTCAGCCTTTTCCTTTGCCTGGAAAGAGGGAACATGCCTGGAACCTCCTACGGTGCTTTTCTCGGCCCTAGCAGACTGCAGTTCAAAACATGCTAAACGTCCAGCAATAACTCCAAAAGTAAAGAAGCTAGGCATGAAAGGCATAGCTTGTCTGAAACCTCCTAACAGGACACACAAGCAGACCCTGTCACTTTGGCTCTCAGCCTTTTCCTTTGCCTGGAAAGAGGGAACATGCCTGGAAGCTCCTACGGTGCTTTTCTCGGCCCTAGCAGACTGCAGTTCAAAACATGCTAAACGTCCAGCAATAACTCCCAAAGTAAAGAAGCTAGGCATGAAAGGCATAGCTTGTCTGAAACCTCCTAACAGGACACACAAGCAGACCCTGTCACTTTGGCTCTCAGCCTTTTCCTTTGCCTGGAAAGAGGGAACATGCCTGGAACCTCCTACGGTGCTTTTCTCGGCCCTAGCAGACTGCAGTTCAAAACATGCTAAACGTCCAGCAATAACTCCCAAAGTAAAGAAGCTAGGACTGAAAGGCATAGCTTGTCTGAAACCTCCTAACAGGACACACAAGCAGACCCTGTCACTTTGGCTCTCAGCCTTTTCCTTTGCCTGGAAAGAGGGAACATACCTACTACCTCCTACAGTGCTTTTCTCGGCCCTAGCAGACTGCAGTTCAAAACATGCTAAACGTCCAGCAATAACTCCCAAAGTAAAGAAGCTAGGACTGAAAGGCATAGCTTGTCTGAAACCTCCTAACAGGACACACAAGCAGACCCTGTCACTTTGGCTCTCAGCCTTTTCCTTTGCCTGGAAAGAGGGAACATGCCTGGAACCTCCTACGGTGCTTTTCTCGGCCCTAGCAGACTGCAGTTCAAAACATGCTAAACGTCCAGCAATAACTCCCAAAGTAAAGAAGCTAGGCATGAAAGGCATAGCTTGTCTGAAACCTCCTAACAGGACACACAAGCAGACCCTGTCACTTTGGCTCTCAGCCTTTTCCTTTGCCTGGAAAGAGGGAACATGCCTGGAACCTCCTACGGTGCTTTTCTCGGCCCTAGCAGACTGCAGTTCAAAACATGCTAAACGTCCAGCAATAACTCCCAAAGTAAAGAAGCTAGGACTGAAAGGCATAGCTTGTCTGAAACCTCCTAACAGGACACACAAGCAGACCCTGTCACTTTGGCTC